>DWAV01001294.1:0-14073 GCA_018231305.1 Noctuana lactifera
CCCGCCGCCCCCGCCGCCGCCGCCGGAACCGCGCGCGCCGCCGCCACTCGTCGACGACGACGCCGACGACTCTTCCTGAAGTCACATAAAATTTACTTACAAACATACAGTTGATATAAAAATATTTTGTACAGCCATACACACAAAGATAAATAAGAGGATTCTGTTATTTTAGCAAGAATTCTGATTCTGCTTCTGAAAGCTGAAAGTAATAAAAAGTGACAGTAAACGATTAGCCTATATTGGTATGGTACATTTGAGTTTTAACTCAATGTTACCTTGGTTATGCTCGCACCTGCTAGAAAATCTTGTCGAGTATAGTGTACATGCGCAGGTTGGCCTTCTTGCGCCAGCCGCGCGGCGTGTCGCGGTCGCTGTCGCTGTCGTCGGCGCACACCACTTCCCCGCGCTTCTCCGCACCCCCGGCCCCGGTCCCGGCGCCGGTCCCGCGCGCGGCCGGCGCCGCACGGCGAGCCAGCCGACGAGCCATTACGAACGCAGCTATCTGCAATCATCATCATCAACCCATCACTAATGAAGTGACCACCCGGGGTCTCGTCAAGGGTGTAATCATTTCAACAAGGTTTTCGAATGTTTTGTCACCTTACACTCACTCTTTCTTAATTTAAACTTCCACCAGTTCTCATGGCAGTCCTGATGTTGAACAGAACTGTCAAGGTTGTCAGGGGCTTTGTCTTCAAATAAAAGACTTTAGCCCTCAATATTGCATTGCTTAGCTTCCTGTTTGGGATGGAGAGCATGAGACATAGCATATTATGGTGAGGCGTTACAAATATGAACTAAATGTAAGTCAACGAACCTGCAGCACCATGCCGACCAGGCCAAATATGATGATGACAATAGCATTGTTCGGTGCCTCGTGCTCCACCTCCTGTACAAAAAAAAACTGGTTTAAAAGTATTTTTAAGTGACCCAAAAAGGGCTCAAACAGCTCATATCACCTGACCAGACACACCTAGGACCTAGCTGGAATTTGCGTTTCCTTGCAAACTACTATTTATTAGGTAGGATTAGATTATATTGAAAAATAGGTAGGTTACTGAATAATCTAATATTAATAAACCTTACGAAAAATGATCATTCTAATCGTTTTTGCATCAGAAGCCGGTAATCTCTCTATCTAAGAAAATGGGAATACATAATCAAGACAATTACAAGCAAATATTTACATTTAGTGACATTACTAATCGCTCTCTATATACTCTTATAGCGGGATGTGATAGTCATTAGACGGGAACTGCACGTGTTCTCGTATGACACTGACGCAACTTGATACGCAATAATGTTACTTGCCTCCGCCTATCGATACAAAACAAAGAGCTCAGTAGCACGCTTTGTGCTGTGTCGAGCCTAGCCATTGAATCATACGAGTACTTGACAACATCAATATAGAATTCACACGTGTAGTTCCTGTATATTTCCGAGTACAAACGTAACACTTTTCTGACATAGGTAGTGAAGCCTCAACACCGTGATTCGCAATAATAAAACTACAATGATCTAACTAAGTAAGTACTTCAATTAAACCTAATTTAATTTTACGAAGAATTGACGTGTGTCCTTCATGATCATGAAGAGACCAATGAACAAGATTCGTGCTGTTCATTCATTGTAATTTGCCCTACCATCTCTTAGTGATTCTAAACACAACTTGATTTATGTAAAGACTTCCAATTATTTATTACTTTTACTTTTAGGACTACATATTGATTCTAATTATGTTGTTGTCAGTTACATGACACAAAAAATCTCCCACAAACCCTTAAAACAAGACTAAAGGCGAAAGCAAATAAGCTTTTGTGTAGGCAAACAATAACCATCTCAAGACGCATCTATTCTTCGCTTTTATCAGACAAGAATCGAGATCGTGTCTTAACATTGACTCATCTTTCTGTGTTCATAATAAAACTTCATTCATTTGGTTCATTTCATTAACTTTAAGATAAATAAGAAAAAACCGTAGGCTAAGACCGATTGAACACTTCAATACTTTTGTTACCTATGCACTTATCACGAAAAAATTACTGAGCTGAATTTAGTTAAAGTTGGTTTTAGTGGAGTAAGACATTATAATTAGTTAATATAGTAATAAATAGAATGGTGAAGTGACCTCAATCATATCATAGAGGGGTCTCGCCACGTCGCGGTAGCGCTCGACGGCGAGCAGCGCGGGCTTGAGGTCGTGCAGCAGGTCCATGCCGCGGCGCGCCAGCTCCGCCTCGGGCGCGTCGCGCCACCACGCCGCCAGCGACGTCGCCATCCACGCGCCGTACGCCACCTCGCTGGCCGCGAGGCACGCCACGCCCACCGAGTACTGGAACCCAACATTGCAACATTCTACTCATACGAGCACACACATACATACGTATCAACAAGATTGGGTGCGATAACGGTTGGGAATTCGAACCCAAATAAAATATTATGTACAGAAATTGGTGTGTTCCCACTCTTACCACAAAAGTTAAAGCACCAACTTTACACTTTTCCTTTCTATATTAACTTTTTTATTGTTAGAGATGCAGTCAACTGACAAAACAAACCGAATGAAAACTAAAAGCTAATGAAAATGGGTCACCCTCGAGAAAAGTGACGTGTGAGACTAGCATAATAGGAGCTCGTCTTTTAAACGATACCTACTGAATCTCGACAAAGAACTTGGACACAATTTGGTATATCTGGGTTGTTACTTGCCCATTTTATTTTCATTTTATAAAATAATAATAAATTCGAAGTTAACCTAAACAGATAAACCTAATCAACATTCAAAAGAAAACACATGCTACCAAGAAAAACATTCACAGGGTTCTGTGATACAACAAATAGGTACATTTTAGACGAGCGCGAAGTCAACACAAAAACCATACCCATTTGTTTCTTTTTGTAGAGCTTTCCGAGCAAGATGAGGACAACGCAAGAATTACGATTCCCGAAATGTGATGACTCGCAAAAACAGGCGCCGTTATCCACCGACACCGAGCAGACTAGCTAGTTGCGAATGGGGAGCGCCGACTTTGTCGGGTGAGGTGACTGCGGGACGAGGAGCGAGTGACTCAGCTACGACAGTAAGTGGCGATAATGAAGCATGATTACTTTTTGTACAAACGTCTCAGGAGCAATGGACTCGACAAAAGCAAGATCAACAAAAAATTTATTACTTTCATACTGTTCTTTATTGCTTTCAATAAATAAATTGGCCTCTTCGCGTTGCTCAAGAACCTCGGACGATCCTTTGTGAGATGTGCCTATTGTATCTAACGACTGCGAGATCGGATTTCGTTTATTGAGTGGAGTTGACAGACGGACTATTAAACCGTTTATCAAACCATTTATGAGGTTAGTGGGATTGTGAATATTATGGAGATACTTTTATACTTCTATATAAATTAAGGTAGAAAATGTTTTAAGCGGAATAATTTGCTATCGATAAACTTCAATCTTCTCTGCCAATCTATCATTAAGCGAAGCAGAGAAAACGTTGTCCTCATCAGCGGGGACGGAAAAAAGGAATAGGATACTGACGACGTGCAGGCAGGCGCGAGCGGGGCGGTGCGCGGCAGCAGCCGCCAGGTACACGAGCGCCGCCAGCCACAAGCCGGCCGCCAGCACGTAGGCGGCGGACACGCGGTACTGCGCCGCGCACAGGAACCGGAACCACGTGTACGTGCTGGGGTCCCACGCCAGCCGCGCCGCCGTCGCCAGCAGCGCGCCGCTGTACATCTGCAACCACCACCCGCGCCTTATTACAATTCACACCATCCAATAAACAAAGTAGTACGCGTACACATAATTGACAAGCAATATAATGTCTTAAATTATGTGTGTGAAACTCAGACGCTAGGTATAGGTATGGTAATTTTGTCTTCACTATCGTATTGTTTCTTGCTAAATAAAAGTCGGTGTGGGTCTTCGAATCCCTATTTGACCTGGATTGATTCATTATTTCCCTTTAGGTACCCTAAAAATCTTTGGCTGTAGCATGTGGGATATTCCCTCTAATTATTTAATTAAAGTGCTTCTTCACTGCACCACATATTTTTGAAAAGCCAAGTTCAAAATTCTTATTACCTAATTACAACCAAATAACAACTCATGATGAGTTATGTTTTTTCGATAAAGCTACATTTCATAAAGTACAACTGTACAGGAATTTGATAACCGCATAAATATAGGAATATAGAAATATCATAAATGTACACTGAGGTCATCCTTCTTATTTATAACAAAGAATACTTATTTGAGGAAAACAGTGTATTTATTGCAAACAGTTATGATAATATAAGTAGGTATGAGTTCATTGCATTATTTGAATGTCTATAAGAGTCATCCATAGAGTCATCAAAAGCTGATGGAATTTAGTAAACGCAAGTCATTGTTCGATATCTTTCTTCCTATTAGCCGAAGGTGCCGAAGCACAGACAGCGCGCTGTGCGAGCAACAAGGCCGCTGTGTTCCATGTGTCCGTCAGCAGATAAGCAATAAGCACACAGGTCGATTGAATCATCAATAACATTTACGTCATATTGTAAACTTTGTCTTAGCAACTGCTCAACCGTTTAGGTAACTTGCATTGCTTGCTTGACAGACATCGGATTTACCGTAATAATTTGCTAATACTAGATAGGGGTCTCAATGGTTACTGCAGGTTAAATAAGTATTTAACCAGAGCAGGCCATAAATAGGAATATTATTCAGTGCGTACTGCAGTAAAACACAGCGATACAACGTATTAATACTCTCAACAGTCTCAACTAAATATGAATAGGTACATTTTTATTGTCTGGCAATACCTAGTTATGTCGGGAATATTGGAGCGCATTATAGTGGGTGGGATGTTTTTTGCATGCGGTCACTCTTATCGCCACTCAACGCACTCATACTTGGCGCGGATTGTGTCACCACATCGCACATTAAATTAATATATATTGTTTTATTACCATTTATCTTTTGCTTCTAATGTTAACAATAATTTAGGTAAGAATTATGTTAGTAATAGTAACCTATAACCTAACCTAACCTATAAAACTGTATACCCGATAAGATATAGCCTTCGACCAGTATTTCAATAAACCAAATTATTATGTATTTTGAAATACGTGTTTACTTGTATTAAATCAAGCGTTATTCAAGAAATTTGCTTCTTCTTGCGTCACTAATAATACCTATACCTAATCAGTTATTAGAATCACTGGAATAACAAACATTGACGTGCTAAGAGCAATGTGAACATTGAACCTCTTGTGTGACGTCGAACGCCAATGTAATGAGCTGTGAGCTGTGAGCTGTATTATGTAACGTGCACAAACATAATATTTTATAACTGGTTTCCGATATCCGTCACGAGCCCACGAAACCTGCTCCTATGCCGGCACGCAGCAGCAACACAAGGCCGCGCCGGGATGCTCCCCGTTGCCGTCGCGTCGGACATCAATACGCACACCATTCTAACATACAAGTTCCTGATATTATCTACCAAAATATTTGCTCGTAATTCGTGTTAATCGCGAACTGGTGTGGAGTTAGGTTCTTCTGAAAGAATAAAAATATTACAAACTCTACCTAATCAATAAAGCAGTAATTTGTTATTGATTTCAAGTCCCATAGAAACGAAGAGTAAGCACCAAGTTATGAAATTTGATGCGATGTTATAAGAGACGCAGTCACGGACATTCCACGCTGCTCCGGATAAATAGAGGGTAGGGTTACTTACTAGTCGCCAGGCTTCAAATAAGCGTCGAAACTTAATAAGAAATGCGATAGCTTTTAGCCATCAAGCCTTAGAAAAACTGTCTAACAATACCGACATCTACCCCAGTTAATAGTTATAAAAATCCATAGTTTATTTCGTAGTCTACGAGTATATACAACTTTGTAAAGAGACATTCATTTCTTACGGAGAAGATCAATTTTGCTGATAGATATACTCGTATGAAACGTACGAGTAGGTGTAGGTCGTACGTAGAAAGAATATTTCATACGAAGATTTTAAAAATAATCAAAGTGCTGCATTTTGAGGATACAGGACAACTTATAAGTATAATTCAACTAACCGCTATAAAATTGTTACCTATTAATTATAGTAATTTATTCTGTTCTCTGCCTAGCAACAGAAATAATATCACTCGTTAAGCATTGATCGAATAAAAGTTTAATGGCGAACCTCTGTAGCATCGAGCCGATTAGATCAACAGTAAAATTATTAAAATAACTATCTAATTAACTAATATTTTTCAAAGTTTCGAAACACGATAAATATAGGTTTGACTAGCAGCAGCACAAAAATCCCTGTTGACCACTTCTAAGTTCTAACACTTGAATCAGTCAAGTTCAATCAACTACAACTCTATTTACAAAAATCGAATCCAAGCTCTATAAATTACTAATGAATGGTGGACTGGCCTTTCCAGTGGTATCAGTGTCAGATCGGCATCGATTAGTGCGATGGATAATTTGCTATCGTGGAAAATATTACAATACAACAACACCTATTATTATTTTCCTTTTGAAATGGATTCGACGAAGACTTAATTATGAGAATATAATTGTCGTCTACAAGTTCTACTTCATCGAAGAAAATTAGCGTGCTTCATGCAATGGATTGTATTGAATAGAATGTTCATTTAAAAGTATACCTATATTATAGTCTTTCTTAGGTTAATTCCTAAGTAAGATATCTAACCTGCCATCATGTAGGTTTATATTTTGATTCAAACAATTAACTCGTATGTATTTACATAGGTAATTATACATTAGGTATATACATGGCTACATATTATATACAATAGGAACATATTATTATAACATGTAGCCTCGTAAGATAGTATTGTTACAATTTCGTTTGAAACACAGAGGGTGGCTTCGCCCGCACGTGCGCACGTGACTTCTGCAAATTCGCGCCCAATGTCACCGACCTGCTTCATTTGCACAATTTGCTCAGCCTTCTTATCTAAAACTGAAGTACCTACGAGTACTAAGCAGTTTTATAAAATAAAACGATATTGTTAATTTCATTCAGAATAATGTCAAAATATTATCCCATATCGTATTATGTTCAAAAAGAATCGTTGTCATTGTTGTCAATACTACTGATACAATTGATATTTTTTCTCTACAATTTTATTGCAGCTGAATAAACTTCTACTCTACTCTCGGCTGGCTCTTTATGACAATCTATACTAATGTACACAGTAGGTACACATTTAAACAAAATATTTTAAGGCCAATTTATACATTGACTTCAAAACATTATATTGAAGTCAAAAAAACAATACGTTATGCGTTGTTTTTATTTAACGGTCAATGTTAACTTTGTCCGTTAGAACAAGTGTGTGAAACGCCGAAATGGAGCCTTGGCCTTGACACGCTTGTCACGGAGCCAAGTTGTCAATTGTCACATCTAAGTGCATTCCGATTTCATGGCAATTATAATAGCTACCTGTTCGTTTTTGTGCAGTGGACGTAATAGATGCTTGGCCTAACTTTTAAGAAAATTATTAAATGCAACAATATGGCTACAATAATAACAAAGTCCAAAAATACCCATTATAATATAATATACACAGAAATAATTTCACAAAGAAGTTATGCCATATTCATGGAAGAAAATGTTTTTACCCTGATTCTACCAGACATGCTCGTATGTTTGTAATCACAAATATAAAGTCTGAGAGCCCAAGGGGAACGGTATCACTAAGGTGCGCCGGGCGGATGCGAGCGATGCATCGGTTTCCGCTGTAAAGAAGGCGACAGGTTTCAACTCTACTCAAACACAGACGGATCTGAATCGTTAAACTCAAGACACGAGCTAATAAATTCAGTTTAAGTGAAAAATGCAGTTGAACACTGAATGTTTAAAGAGACACAAAGGTAAACAAAGTCCGTTTATAATTAGCATACCAGTTGTTTCAACTTCAAATGAAAAATACAGTTGCAGACTTAGGTTCGGGAATATCGACTAACTTTAATACATACTAACAATAACTACAGACTAGAGATGCAACGAATAATGATTTGACTGAATACCGAATATTCGGCGCAGAACCAGTGCCTTTCACGCGATCAGGTGGCAGCTATAACATAGTGCACCTGATTACTTCTTTCTACTACTTTCTACTACTAATACGGGATCTTAAATTCTCGATAACGTATGCGTATGCGAAACCAGTTCATGAGCCAAGTTCTCGGTCAAGCACACAGCCAAGCGGTGCAGGCGCAGTCTCTCCGAATAGTAATCTGCACAATCCTATTCAGTAAGCGAGGCATGTCTCGTCTGAATGTGTCTATGTGTACCATGTCCCGTTTTTCATACATTTTGTACTTAAGTGTATACGTATTATGTTAACAGTCATAGCTGTCCCGAGATTTGTATCCATAGACAGATAGATATTTCATAATGAATTTAATGATTCTCCATATCTTGTATTTACTATTTAAGAAGCTTTTGTCGAGGACACAGAGAGCTGCGAGTCTGCGTAAGAATAACTGCGAGAAATAAGAAGAAAGAATAGCGTAAGCGTAAGAACATTTGAAGCGCGAAACAACGACTAAGGACGTAAGGACATAAAGGCAGTCTCCAGTCGCGGTCGCTTCGCTTGTGTCGGTCGCGAGCCCCAACTTACGGTTTTGTTAACTATCTGTAAATATAGTCATATCTACCTACTTACTTAGTAGATCTTAGTAGGTAAGAAATTACATATTATTATTCGGTACAGGGACAGCACTAATTAAGGAATCGGTCTTGGCTGTGGATTAACCGAATGATGACATTATTATCATAGTGAGTAAGCCACTGCGTGAAAGCTCGGAAGGCAGCGCATCCTCATCGGAAACGATTTGTCTCACCGGTCACGAGTGTCGGGGAGTGGGGGGGGGCATGGCCTTGCCCCACTTGACAGACTGTTCTTAAAATATGATAGTTCGTTTCAAACCACATCATTGCACCCTGTGAGTTGTGATGTGACCCCAAGACATCAACAACACCAACCAATATCTCAAAGGCAAATAAACATTTGGAACTAAATATGCAATGTTGAAAAAGCTGAAAAAGATAAATAAATAAAAAATAAATCAATTATAAGTTGGCCAGCGAAATTTTGAAGGGATTAGAGGTTCGTGTTTGTCGGCTGGCGCATGGCGGCGCGGCGTGGGCGACTGAGCGATACACTCATAGCGTGCCTTTATTGATCCCTGCATGTCGGGCCTTTCCGTAATCCAAGCTTAAAAAATTCACGCGAAATCCCAAATTCAAAAGTTAAATGGACGAGGTGCTTGGTCTATACCTGTTGCAATACGATTAAACCAGGTGCAATGTCTCATCTGTTTTTAGAATATAAGCGCAATCGCGCTCACTTTTAATATTTGGAAACGAGCTATTGTGATAGGTAGTACCTATTTTAAAATTCAATAATGAAGATGGATAACCAAAATCTTAAAATTAAACGATATTACTCAATGGCTTGCTGGCGTTTATATTGTAATGGATTAAGTACGGAGAAGTTCTTGTGTTTGTAAACGAAAATGTAGGTAACTATATTTTATCGACATCTTAATTATCTTCAGTTATTTAAGCTAAGTAAGTGAGTACCTACCTATTACCTGTACGACATTGTAAAGTTAAACGTTAATTATAATATTAAACGGCAATTCTATAAACAATGTAAATGACACACATTTTAACTATTAACTAAATACCTACCTACCTACTATTGGGTAAACTTCAAACAAATGTATTTACATTTACATGTCAAGTAGAAGGCTACGCTACAGTACTACTTACTCGTACCTACCTGCTACGAGTAGGTACTTACCATTCCTAAAGCAAACGGATTTCTGTGCCTTTTAGCTCTCTAGAATTTTGACATTTTTATTTAAATAAATGGCGACACATACATTTGAACGATTTTATTATAATTAATACTAACTAAATAAATATTAGCTGTAGTATAGGTAATGGACCGACGCTGGACCCCGCGGCCCCGCGCGGCGCTATATACCTACCTACCTACATAGCGCGGAATAACAGTTGACACAGAATTAACAAATACCTAGATAATTTTTAAACCAATACAAATCCACCAATTAGAGAATAATAATTAAGTACCCAGTACCTTAGCTAACGATGGTAAATCTTAACCGATATTGTTTATATTGTGTACTTTTAACTACTTACTGTAACGGTCACACTCGTAGATGTAATTCATTATAGTGGAATCTACTTGTGAATTTATAAACATGTGTAAATAATCTTCCGTATAAATTTCTGAAGACACTTTATCTTACGGCCTCTTCTTCAAATAGGTAGCTTTCGTACAGATTGGTCACGAATGTCACGATTATCCGATAATCATCTCAGGAGCATCTAGAGACCACTACCAATTATTGTAACCCACTCGAGTCTCGGCTTTAGTTAAGGTTTAAAATATCAGAAGAGACCTTGAAATTAAAACCGAAAGATTCTTCACTTTTTGGATTATACTGTAGGTACTCGTAATCTAGAGCTTAAAAAACTACATACTTAAAATACATTTGCAGTGTGAGCAGCAAGGTAAACGTAATTTAGGTACTTATGTACGGCTGACCTATAATTACGTTTTATTTGTTTAAGTTAACGTCATTGTCGTTAGCACGGCTCTTAGTAATTATACACTCATTCACTCATTACATCTCCTGCAAATTAGCTCTAAAAGCTATTTATGGTACAAAGGACTTAAATGTAAATACGGGTTCAGTTCAACCCACAATAATATTATTATGTTTGTACCTTTTTCTAATGTCCAATAAAATTTGAATGTTTTGACAAGATCGAAATTAGCTGCTAAAACAGTAATATAGACGGTCATACAAATGAAGATTTCAAATGAACATTCTTTCAGTTACAAATCAATGCAAATTACATTGAAGGCCATTGCTTTTCGATGGTACATTATGAATCATAATCAAATTTAGGATAGACTTCATGGCAATGACAGATCTACTGCAATATTTTGTTTCCTAATGCTAGCACGTTTGATCAATTTATAATTGATGATGTCATGACTGATTGATTTTTTTTATGACATGAAGTAGCAGACGAGCATGCAGGCCACCTGGTGTTAAGTGGTCGCTATCGCCCATGGACATCTACTTCCAACCTCAAGCAGACTCGTGTCCTTCCTGAGGTCGCATGTAGTTGCGCTGCTGCGGATTACCCAAAAAATACGACTTTTCTTGAAATGCAAGAAGCATTTGACTAGGTAATTCACTATTTATGATTCAAGATCAAGTACTTAATAAATACAATAAAATAATAGTGCAGATAGGTATAAGTGCGTATAAGTTTTGAAACTGTGATTCATAATAGATATACTCGTACATATCTATTTAAAATTATTAGGTACAATCGATAAGTAAAGTACCTACCTACCTACAAAATGAACATGTTATAAGTACCTATTTAGTTAACAATTGTTAGGTAGTCGATATGTCAATAAGATCTAATATGATATAGGTACCTACCAAAATGGTATTTATACAGTCATGATAAACATGGGGTTCGTTCATGATAAAATGATAATTACGATATTATCATGCAATAAGGAACCACAGAAAATGTATTAAATAGGTCAGGTAGGTCCGAGCGGCCCTCGCGCCTTGAGACGTGCGGAGAGGTGGCGTTCAACTCTCAAGGGTTCATTTTAATATTTTTTGTCAGAGCGATGCACCGCGAACCCTGCGCCGCGCTCGGCCACGATAACATTGAAGATCTTCTATTAATTGCTTTTGTCATCTAACTTTCGAAGTCTCGACAACATCATAATAATTTAATTTAGGTATTTCCATTGTACATAAAGCATTCCTCATGAAGGTTCAAGTTGTTCACTAAAGCCTTTCAAAACTTGTATCGTAATAAATTTACCTAAATAAATTGCATTGTTTAAAAATAATAAAAGCGTGTTAGTAGCTGTTTTAAAATGTTAGTAGCAAACTGAAAATGTTAAATTGAATATATTTGAATCGAGCGAGGTATTTGGAGTGGATTCAGAGCTTACCGCAAAGGCGATGTTTATGAAGATGAAGATGTTGTCGGCGGTGCACAGGCCGCGCGCGCACCCCATGCTGCTGGCTGCTGGTGGCGAGTCGCGGGGACACTTATGCACAGGTCATTACTTTCAGTCGGCTTACTGTTTACACTACACTACATCGGGGGACGTTCACTGGCGTACAGTACGTGCTTCCGCGAGCGCGCCTCGTAAGGCACTGAGTGGAGCGAGTGGAATGAGACGAGGCGAGGGAATCGCGTGGCGCCCGTCCCGACCCGCCCCTACGCTACGCTCTCGACTCGCAGCTCGCGGCTGACGCTTGACGGCTGGCAGGTAGCGGCTCACAGCTGGGCCAGGGGTAGGGGTGGCTGCCCGGAGCCTGGCGGCGGCTCGGTACTTCACAGTTTTCACACGCAGAGTTGCATCGAGTTGGTTACGACTTCCACAGGCTAATTTAAGAAGGCTCTGAATAGTTCACTGAAAATAAAGCACATGACTTACTGAAAAATTTAATTTTATGTTACACAATAATAAATATTATCCTAATGCAAAAGTAGGTAGGTAAAAAAATAATTCATATGCTTTATGATTAATTAAATAGACAACTCATAGATTAGGTAAAGTGGACAACACAACAGAGCTTTAATTATCATAGTTATTATGTTTACTGTACAGTAGAAATGTGTAAGGTAATCCAAATCCAGAGACGCGGTTACGTCTCCGCGGCAAGGACCTACCTGCACAACATGAGTTAAATTAATCTATGAATCATACTTTCTTTGTTAAACTTTATAATAAACACACATACCTACATAGATACGAGTACACGCCGTGCACTAGGAACCCTAGGCTTCATCTAGTCGTGTTTCATCGTGCCCGTGATCCCGTGAAAGCGCCCGCCGTCCCTCCCCGCCGGCCCCGCGTCATCCCTCGCCAGTCCAATGTCTCGCTGAAGCCTCTAACCTCTACCGCGTACATCCATCATCCATGTATCCGTGGACAATACAATAGCTTTCCCAAAAACGACCTGTTTTCGTCACGTCATAACTCTAGGCACGTTTTGAACTTATTACATAAAGTTCGAATCAACACCACACGAGAACCGTCAGAAGGAAGCTGTAACAAGAGGTACCTAAGTATTAAATTAACCCATTTTCTTTAGCCTTTAGTTTATTTTTATTTATTCAACTTATTCTTTGATAACTATTATTATTATTAAAATAAACTGTGAATTTTTGTCTACTTACAGTTGTTCGTTCGGGATCCACGGTGCGGCGTCGCCGGCGTCTGCTACTTGACCAAACGCACCTCAACATTTTCGACAAGAAGGTAGATTTATATTACATTTCAAATTCTTTTATTCGTTGTAGTAAGGTATTTACATACACTTAACACTTATGTAGCTTTAGGTACTTAATGAAAGTCTAATCTGGCACAGTGTTTGCTTAATAAACGCACATAATTATGCGTCGGTGGCAGTGGAGGCGTTAAAAAATATCAATCAGTAAGGTACAGTAAGTAATAGGAAATACTGACTCATAATTAATGGAGATAAGAGTGATAAACAGCTGAAACAATATTATTAGATGTGTGTTAGTCCGTGTATAGGTACAAATGTACAATTGTGTCGCGATTACCAAACCTCCGCAACGAGGCGGCGCGGCTGCGACCATTGATTGCGGTCAATAAGAGATCATTTGGACATTTAATCGGTCACAGAGGGCACGCCGTCTCTCGATTCTTCAATTGGTGAAGTTAAGAAGCAATGAAAAGTAATTACTGTACAGAGGCGAGCGACCACTTCCTTTACGTTTGGGCGCGGCATACCTATTTCATTTCAGATGAATCAATTATTATTTTACTTATTACCAAATTTACCTAGTATTTAGGTATTATCCGATCTATTTTTGTCGCGCGGTTTTGCTGTTCAGTATAGGTACTTATATATGGTATTAAAATATTAATCTTATATATAAAATTCTCGTGTCACGGTGTGCGTGATTGAACTCCTCCGAAACGGCTCGACCGATTCTCATGA
>DWAV01001295.1:0-14070 GCA_018231305.1 Noctuana lactifera
GTAGTTCGTGTACGATAAATTAACCGTGCAAATATTTGCTGCGAATGTTGCCGCATTACTCCCATTTCGACAAGTTCTGAACAAACGAGAACAATTGTTCTGGGAGACACCCGTTACTGAGGATTTGTATAAATTGCTACATTTCTATTACGCAATTACGTAACGCAATACAGTAACCATAACCATGCAGTAAAAGATACACGAAAAATAATATAAGGCACTAATTCAGCATTTAAAGTGCAAAACTTCTTAATAAATTAGGAATGATGCATCTACTAACTTCTCATAGGCGCTTACGGTAGCACCGAGTTGCTGTCTCGATGCTGAACCAAAGTTCACAGGAAGCATACGAGTACGATCTTGGCCAACAAATACGAACTGACAAAATGTTAACTCGGCATGAATTATGAGCTACGCTCGGCAACTACCCCGGGGAAATTAAAGTGTCTTGTTGCAACTTTCAAAAGGCGCTCAGGTACAGAAGTACACCGGTTACTGTAGAAACTATGCAATATATAATTCAATTCCTTACCTTTAAGGTATTCGGGTGCATTCTTCAATTGGTTTCCTCCCGATCAATTGAATTGAACTTCAATCGTACCCATTCCGAAAGATTCCAGAATAAGACGTGGGAATTCATTGACGACCTGGAACACAGCTACAAAGGAGTCTGATACATTTGCTCGTGTGCTTGCACACTTTGTTAGTATTCTAAAATTTAAGTTTTTTTAAAAGTTAATCGTCTACCTTCTAAAAAAATAAGTTTGCCTTCTATAGTTTTCATTTAGTTAAGTAATTAATTGACCACTAAAATACTGATTGCCGAAAGATAGATTTATCTTAATTGTAGATATATTTTGACACTGGAGTCTAGAAAACAGGATTAAGCTCAGCTGGCCTAGCGAAACGCTGAAACGTAATACATCATGGTCGGACAGTTCGAGCCTGAAGGAACAATTTGTAACGTCAATTGTGGTTATTATCCAATCAATCAACGTTACACTGAGCCTAGATTTGGAATTTAGTGAACCGAAATGATCTTTAATTTGGTCTGACTTTACTTTATTTTCCATTGAACTAGAGAGTCTAGAGAATAATGAAAATCAAATGTAGGTATATTGTGCACGTTTCCGAATTTCTTACGATGTTTTTCTTAATCGAAGAACAAATTAACGCATCTCACCACATAGGTACTAGGATTCCATATATCGTTGATCCCATGGACACACACAAAGACAACTACACACATTCAAACCTGGAACAGAAATCTAAATTTATCATTTAAACTTCTGCCTTCGCGGAGAATCGAACCCACCCTGCATGCAGCGAATCGACATGGTAACCACAACGCCTCACGGGTATCACCGCTGAATTAAATCAAATTCAATAGAAAACAATATCTGATTCACGTTAGTTTATTATTTAACCGTTCATACGCATGCTCATAAAACCTGAACGAATATAATACTCAAGAAATTCCAAAGCTAATATTACTGAAAGTTCCCCTGAAGGTCGTACCTTTCATTTTACAAATTCGCGTAACAGCAGCATACGAAAAATTTCATAAGGCTGCCTCAGAAGGCTGCAATCAGGCGCGAACAATTATTTCCCTAGAGTCTCGGTACATATACGCCGAGTCCGTTACTAGACGCGCGCTATTTGTCGACCTGATGAGCCTTGCTACCTAACATATGAAATTTTTGCGCTCACTTTGTTGGCTGTTTTTATATTTGCTACTCTCGTAATTTTATAACTAAGCGGCTAACTTTATTAAAAGTGCGCGTGAGGTTGCAGAGAAACTTTTTCAAGTTTATTATTCTTGACTTGATTAGGTATCTACGATGCACGGTTTAAGCTGAACTTATGACAAAATTAGGACAATTTTTAAGATACTCGTAAATTGTGGAAGGGCAATGATTATACGTAAATATAATTGGGTTCAAAGCCAAAGAACCCAAGTATAATATACCTACTTGGTTCTTTGGCTTGTACCGTGCTAAATGATACGGAAATAATTCTATTTTGTAGGAGTTCAGCTGTGCCTGTTAAAAGTGATAACTATCACCTACTTTGGAGAAGGAGAATTCGAAAGGAAGTGACATTTCTCAGAAAGTAGCATCATTTTTTTAATGGGTTCAATTTCAAAGTAATGATTATTTTTATATTTTGTTAATATGACTTACACATATTACTTAATACGACTATATCTAAGGTAAAGTGGAATTTTAAATAATATGAATTACTTTTCTAAGAAAAGTTAAAAGTTTTTAGGTAAGTTTATCTACCCTTCATGCCTTCAACCCTTTTTATGTCCCATTGCTGGGCACGTGTCTTTCCCCACTACCCTTCATAGTTTATTATATTGTAACAATAATATTTGTCGTTTCTATTTTCATGTGTAACATCACAGTTACTAGTACCTACTGTGTCTAAAAGTTTGAAAATTAAGAAACATAAGACTTTCTACAGATGAATATCCAAGTTTATCATCTTTTCCTTTTTTCCTTTTAAGTGGAGTTCATTAAATACTAATTTACGATCTTCCTCTTAACCAAAATCGACGCCACTTGGAGGAGGTCCAAGTAGATTTTTAATGCCCTTTATTTCCTGCTCATTCATTTAAGTAAATTTAACTTGGCGGTGCAGTTGACCCGGTTTCAAGAAGTTTTTATCGTCACTGATTTCGACATAGGACTATTTTCCGGAAGAATGTGTTTGTGTATACATATCGTCCTTTGTATAATACTTACTTTCACGATATACGACGCAATGAATAAGTAGCTTAACGGTTAAACTCATGACATGTCATTATACAATGGAAAAGCATTTTATTCCGTGCTTATTCATTTAGGTGCAGTTGACCTACTTCTCCGTTTTTATGTTCTCAGTTTCCAGGCGCAACCATTTTCCAGAGCAACGCGACTGCATCGTACAGGCCAACCGGCAAATGTTTCCAGGACCATTGTCACGGAAACTTCAGCGATATTTAAACTTTTTAGAATCAGCAGTTTTTGTCGTGTAACTTAAGCGTTGTCATTGTTGTATTTTTTTACCGATATGAAATTTTTTTTGCATGATCTTTATTATTTTTTTGAGATTCTTCTTTATTTTACTTCTGTATCCGAGACCAGTAGCAACAAAACGTACAGCATGGTTAAAGCATGTCACTTTTTATTCAGATGTGAAATTAAAATATTAACACGGAAACATTTCAAACCGTAACAGGAAAAAAGAAATCAAACGAAGTTCTAGGTAGTGTCATTTTCGTTATAAATTATTTTCTCATAAACACGAGATGAGTCGTCGGCAGAAGCTAGTGTTATACGGAACGTACGTCGATTTTCATTACTGACCGCTTTTTGTTGGTCCGCACGTTGGGAAGTCCAATTTATATTTAAATTCCTACCCGTTTCTGATTGGAAAAGTTCCGCCTATCCGTTATTGTGAAAAAAGGGTATTTTATAGATACATACCAGTACCTGCAGGTTTACAATACGCGAATCCACTGTCAATCACTGACTAACAAAGTTAACATAACCTTTTTATAGCTGTTTTATTTGTACAGGCGCACCTCCGTTTTTCTTTTCCATATTTTTAGTGAGTAGCAAACGAATATGCAGGCGACTTAATAGACGAGTGAGTCGCCCATGGACACCCATTTCCAACCAAAAACGGATAAAAGTCCAGTTTCTAACCATTAACCACCACATCACTGCATAAAATTTGCATCAATCTTAAGTAGTCATATGCAATCTTAATAAGTCTTATCATGAATCTCAAGTTTAAAGTTATTGGTGTTAGAAAAACGAGGAGTATTATGTCTGGGTTTTCATTATTCTACTCATAAAAACACACCCTTCTACTGTTTTAGTAGGAAAAACAAAAGAGCTGAATACATTCCCTCAGCGCTTTAGCTTTAAACAGAAGGTAGGCACAAAGTTTTGCTCTAATCCACTCAGATGCGGTAGGCAGACGGCATTCAATATTTAAATTAAGGAAATACACGCCGTAACTCGCGGGCACATTAACGTGATTTCGTTTTACTCTTGCCGAATAGTTCCCGCCAAGTTTACTCTGCCCTTCATAAGGCACGAACCTCACTAACACGAGGAATATGTAGGATTGTAGGGGATTAAAGATATATCGTTTTAGACTTGTTACCTGTATTTAATAACATGACCGAATTAATAGCAATAAAACAAGTGTGATTGAAGAATATTGCTTCAAATAGGTTGTAGAGTCATTGCACTAGCGATCATGTGAGTACCTAATGATAGGTCCTAGAAGACACCACTCTCCGGAGTAACGGATGTACGTATACTCCAACGAAGAAAAGCCTCCAAAATAAACTGTTGGAGTTCGTAACAAATTATTACTTATCTTTGTTTTAAGTCGGCAGAAAAAAATAAGAAAATAATTTTCTAAGAAAACATAAATAAACTTTTAATGGATTGTTAGATAGTACGACAAGTGGCTAAAAAAAGTTGAATGAAGTTATTTCTCAGGTAAATACTGTTAGGAAATTGCGTACCGCGATTTGCTGGTTCTTTTGTGTAACTTCACAGAACGGCCGGTTATCAATTTTCGTAATAAATGTTTTTCTTTCTTTAGTTGTAGTTTACTTCTTGTCAAAGTTTGAATGCTTCTTTGGGATGAAATAGGGGCGTTCAGTAAACATTAAACAAAATAATTATTACTATTATGTAAAAAAGTTGGAATCCTTTTATGTAATGTAGAGACGAAAAAATTACATAAAATTAGCACGCCACTTTACTCGCTTACAGTGTTAATTTGTCACTAGAATAAAACTCAACAACTAAGTAAATTAACTGTGGTATTTACACAAAACAATCCTACAAATATTACAGTTAAACAGTCACGAAAAGTTATCTTAAAATGACGTTGCGTGACTTCTGTAACCTCCATCTGAAATTTTATTAAAAATTATCATAATATACATACACAAAATGTTCACCGCAAAAGCCTTGAAAATCGAGCCAAAAATCGTAAATTTTATTTAAATAACTCTTGCAAGATTTATGAACGTATCGTCTAGTAGCCGAAAAATCTATTAAGGTTTTATTTTCTTTAATTTATTTATAATACATAAATATCATAAAAAATATCATTCTGATTTACTTCTCCACATGAACTCAAAATGCCAAATCTCAAACATTTCCGTAATACTTATTGGTACTTACATTGTTTATATAGTTTACTAGCTATGCCACGCGGTTTCACCCGCGTTAAAAATAGTAGCGTAACGCTTGATAGCCTATAACCTTCCTCATGAATGTAGCTATCATATAGAAAAAAAATATTTCAAATCTGTCCAGTAGTTTCGGAGCCTATTCAATACGAAAAAACAAACAATCAAATCTTTCCTCTTTATAATATTAGTATAATTACTTTAGTTAAAAATGTCTTACAAATGTATTGCTTTAAGTAACAAAGTAAGTAACAGTGACAATTATTGTTATACTGCTTAAAGATGACTTTTTTATCCTTTAACTTAACCAGCAATACTTTCACGCTCGCGATTAAAACGCATCCGAGGCAGACGGCTTACCCTGAAATATTAGATTGGCTTCGAACCAAGCTGGCCTAACCGACGCCGAAGCAGATAATGGAGTCCTGAATGCAAAGTTTCAATCTCTTTTAAGAGCCATATTCCCCGCATATTTCAGGGGGATAAACCAGACCGTGCCTAATGTGTTAATACGCCTAAATTAATTGCCTTCCTATCTTTTGGTCTACTAGTTCTCTGTATATTGTCTGTCACCATATTGGATTATGTTTTAGCGCACTATTTTAGTTTTTAGCAGCTTCCAAAATTTGTCTGTATGGGTATGTGTTGGCGTTTCTTTATAATAATATGTTTGTAGTTCCATAAATTTTTTGCCGAATTTAAAAATTCTTTTTTGTTTTGGTGGGTTTGTTTTAATGGGAAAGACTGACGCAGAATTTGTTGCATAAAAACCTTTGTTCCTTCTATGGCACAATCGGAGTTGGACTTTAAATTAAAACTGAAAGTCTATAATTAAATTATTACTTTCACATTTTTTTTCTTAAGTAATTTGAGAAAATTAAAGTGAATATTCACTAACGGAAACATTATGATGAATTGCAAAATTATTTTTATGATTAACTTCAGATTAGAAAATAAATTTTAGTATTACGTGCTTTTAAATGTTAACCGAGGCAATAAAGCCTGTAATTAGATGTAACATGACTCAAGCGTTTTTTTTTTGTTTAGTAAATAGTTATGTTTTGAAAAAGTTTAGTTTCAGTACTAATAATAGATGTCGTGAGGGAATGTCAAAGCAACCATAGCGTGCTTCATACACTTGCGTGATACTTGATTTGAAAATAATAAATTACAATTGTTTGAAATTCCAAAATTTGAGCCGTCGTGCATAATAATTGCTAGGTGGTTTACTTCGAAAATTGCTTTTACTACCCACAGTTAACCCACAGTTTTTTTACAGGAAGCTAACTTCGATACAAATAATAAGTTGTGTTAACATTTAAATTTTGCGCTAGGCGGTGAAGTAACTCTAATACAAGAATTCCCAAGCAATAATAACTATTATGTTTTGGGCAGAAAGTTGCGAATGGCCGCAATCCTTAAATATCAGATAAGCATTATACTTCTCAGGATCATATATACGTATTTCTGGGTTGCAGTGGCCATAAACATGCCGTAGCATTACATAGGTACATATTAGCTTTGTCTTCTTTATAAAAATATATCGAAGTCCATAAGTCCGAAGTCTGTTTAGATATTCGAAAACTTTTCAGACATTCTAAAGCGCTCAAACTAGAAATGGCAAGCGCTCACTTCTCGCAAATGTAAACTCTATAAATAATTTCTCGCATGTATAAAGATTCAGAACTTCTGTGTACGGCTTGGTACTTCAATAATGCATAGCGGTTGTAAAACGTACAGCGGTGAGTGCGACTCGCTGCCGCTAAATGGCCCGCACCAAGAATTTAGTGTCAGAACGTGTTTTAATATGAAAACGATGTGATAAAAAGACCCAGTTCTGCTGGTCGTGAAACTAGGAATAATACGTAAGAGACTTGGGTTGGAAACCACTTGATTGGATGTCGTGGAAATCGTGTGGGATTAATATCAAAAATATTTGCAGACATTTAGTTTTATAGGTGGTTTGTGTTTAAACAGCTAAAAAATACATAGATTTATTATGAACTGGAAAAAATGTGTCTTTGCTAGTTACGCAGTGACGTCTGCGCTCATTGTAAATCTTTTTGCATTTATTATGTTGGTAAAATCCAGTTTTTATGAATAAAGATGGTACGTCGACTCATGGGCCTCGCTAGTATCAAAATTCATACTAATATTGTATTGATGTTAATTCATATCTTATTGCTGTTCACAGTTTGTTGGTATCCGTGGATTCTCATTATGGACGAAATGCCAAAGTACATAAGAAATTCCCGAAATATTTTGACGATAAACGTATTTCTTCATCCTTCAAACATTTTAATAAGTTGTGCTCCATCTGGGTAACATTATATTGATAAAATATTATACGAAGACAGCTATTTAGTATGTAACGCATGTATTTACATAATTTCCCTTGAGATGGTAACGTTACTGTAACATACGTAATGTGGATAAATTGTTTTTCTTGAGCAATTGTTTATTATATTTCCTTCTTTTGACTAACAATTTCTACCGCGGTATCATCGCCGTCATATCATGTTACTTCCGTATATGTAACTTTATTTCTCTTAGCTTGTATCGTAACTGATATCAATTGATTTAGGACTGAAACCTGAAAGTATGCTATAAATCTATGCTGCAATCTGGCTTTAATTTAGGACAGATAGAATACGTGGTGACGTTTCTATGAAAGTAAAAAATAAATCACAAAGAATAAATCTTTGCAACATAATTTAAAATTTTTGTTTCTTAACACACTTAAATACAGTTACACAAATAAATAGCATCAGAAAACAAAATTTATGATTTAAAAATATAGCCCGTTAGAATCGAACCCAGGATACTCCGAATTATAAACCCGCAGGAAACCTACTTTTATTCTATTTTTAAAAAGACTTTTGCCCACAATTAGGCAGGTCTGACTTTTACGTATGAATACAGATGAAACACAGATGAATAGTGAATGAATGAAGCAATTCGTACCACACCAATTTATTCGTTCATTCGTTTATTACAAACAAAGGACGAACGAACTACTTATCAACAATACAAAAGCAGTCCAAGAAATTCCGAAGAGATATCGCCGAATGATTACACAAAGGACAACTATAAGCCAAATTACGGCTAACAAGAACTTTGGATAAGTTTTATCTTCTTACCAATTTGTCTTTCTATTTGTAAATTAGCTTTTATCGATAACGACGGACTGCTGATGTTTTTGGCTCAGATTTATAAATTTCTCGTGTCTAATAACTTTGTCTATTCCAATTTCATTAATCATAGCAATATTATGTATATATATATATATATATAAGATAGAGAGAGAGAGCCTGAAAATTATGACTTTTTTCAGACATGTAGAATAAATATCTGGTACCAGTACCTACTGTTAATTGAAGTTGTTTTTCGTTGGATTCAGATTCAGACATTATTATTATTATCGTTTATTTCTTCAGGAAAATTCACATTCACATGCAATACTCGTAGATTGTCTAAATCGATAATTTAACAGTGCTTAGAGTTTTTAATTAACTACTGTTTGAATAGTTAAGGTTAATATTATATTATACAGTAGCGATCTCTTTTGCAATGTATTTAGGCGACCGTTACTACCCATTGAAGATCTACGTGTAGTTTTAAAAAACGCTCATTATCATACTGTTAATAAACAACATTTATTTTTATGTACTCACATAATTGTTTGAAAATTAATATAGATAGGTATGCGGTTTGAATCCAGACTCGATGATTCAAAATACGAGTACCTACCGCAGAGAAAACATGAATCACTTAAACATATATATAAATATTCAAAATAATTTATAGAAATGCGCAATAACACAAAATGGCCAATCCATTAAAGTTAATGTACACGATATCAGAATGTTGCGATATGGAAGCGATACTCAATCTACAAAACAGTAAATGAAGCTCAAAAAAATAATATATCAACATTTGGCCAATAAATTACTTCATATTTTTGTCACTAAACATGATTTAAAAAGTAGGTATAAAAAAATTATATAGTTCAAATTACATTAAGTAGCACAATTAAAATTAACCCATTTCCCTTATTAGTTGTAAAAAAGCTGCTAGTTCCTCGATAAATGGACTATCTTACACTAAAATAATTTTTGAAAGCGGTCCAGTACTTCCTGAGATTAGCGCGTTCAAACAATCAATCAATGAAACAAACAAAACGCTTTATATTATTAGTATAGATTTAAATACTATTTGAAACTACACTAGCTTAAGCATATTTTATCTGTTAAAGTTTGCACGAAAGCAAAACAGTACAAAATCAGTACTTTTAAATTCACAGGATATGGTCGCAAAACTTTTCTCAAATAAAAGTTGGGAAGCGCTGCGATAGGGAGATGCATTACCAGTCGATAGCATTCAACGGTGCATGAAAAGTGCGATCAGTACATTTGCTCATATTAGTTATGATGTGAATAACTTGTATGCATTTGATTCGGTTCGAGTTTCATGTTACTTTTATTTGGTTTTGTATTGGAGTGCTATTAAATATATTGGATCTGTTTTTCTGTTCGTTACTATACATGTTGCCCTGTGAGAGTTTTTATGAATAGTTTTCGTAATTCTTATGATGGCTTTATTTTATTTTATAAATTAATTAGATTAAAATATTTTTTGAAGATTGATAATTTTATCTAGGTACTATTTAAATCCAAGATCATTAATTGTGCTAGAAATTCAAACATCGTCGTCATTTTTGTTTTAAATAAAAGATAAAATTATATTATGTATGTACTCGTAAGTATGTTATATTATAAATTAAAAATTCAATTGATGTTTTTAATTAAGCCGTATTTAATTCAAATTGTTTTTTTAAATTTTTTAATACGCTTTTATATTGCCAGGAGAATTAAATTTACCCCATTAAAGTCTATCTACATTTTACTGATAACACGAAATGCGCTGTTGTTTAAGCAGTTAAAAATTTCCAAGCAACGAACGTACGGCGGAGCATGCAAAACTTGACTGGAAACGATACATAATATCAAAGAAAAGTTTTCGGTGGAAGCTGTACAGTGTTCAAGTTGCGAGCAGTTCATTAGACAAAGAGAAGTTCACAACAGCAAGCAAGGTATATTACAATTAAGTGGAATGAACCTGCTTATAATGTTGGTTCACATTTACTGAGTATGTACCTATTTAAGATTTTTGAACACAGTGTCTGACAGGTCTGTTTTGCATTGTACGAGCATAATGTACCGGGTAACTGCAAGCGTAGCGATAAAGTTTACATTAAAACACTATCTGTTAGAAATGTATTTTGAAGATACACTTCTTTAGGCGTGTAGGAGAAATCAAATACATAACTCAATTTTACTTTTACTTTTGACATGTGCGACAATTTAACACATAATTTGCTATGTAATACGACAAATTAAATTAAATCACCGAAGTAAGTAATAACGTTGTTGATTTAATCGCGCAAATAGCACGATAGACGGCGCTTTACAGGTTTCTGTTAATAATCGCCTGAAATAAAAGTATGTTCCCATAACTCATACTCGTACATAATTTTTAAATCCTTCAACGTTTCGATACGCTATTTAAAAAACGATGTGCTAATTTCTGGCAGCTTTCACAAGTTTTTGACAGTTCACAAACTATCTAGACAGATTAAAAACTGTTTATACAATGTTTAATCTGTATCTGTATCGTTATTACATTAGACAATACTTAATTATATGCCCGCCACGGGCCCGAATTGGAATGGAAAAATTCTTATTTTCTCAAAAAACTTTAATTTAAAGTTTGTTGCCGCTATTCCTAGGCGGTATTCGTGCGAGCAAACTGTGCTTCCTTATAAGCTTATTTTCTTCACAGGGACTCGAAAATTTTCTTTAGATTAGTTTCTCTTGTTGAGGAAAATAGGAAGGAATAAGGAATAATAAGTTGGCGTCGCCTTTTAAATTGGAAGTTGCTTCTTTTATGCCAAGATTTTTACTGGCTCGCCCACACTGAGAAAATAGCATTGGTTTACTTATTAGCTGCGTGGTTGTGTTATTAAAACTTTAGTATTAAATCAAAAACGAATCTTCTCTCCCTTTTGGTTTTCGCTTTATGTTTCGTTGTAGCCAGACAGGGCAAACTTTCTTGACAATAAAGTGGTCTATCTGAATGGAGGTTACATTTTCTCTAGATTGAAAAACTAAATCTAATTACAACTTCGTATTATCTTTAGTTTATCAATTTGTTTAATTTATTTAATATTCTTGTACATGTCAGAAGACAGGCATTTAGAAAAGAAAGAAAGTGGAACAAAGGCACTTTTTATTTTGTTAAGACATCTAGTATTAGTCGTACCTAACCATTTTTCAGAAACAGTTAAATGTATTGGATTTTTGGATAGGATTTATTTGATTTTATATCTTGCTAATATTCTTTAATCTTTTCCAGTGACACAAGTGTCTTGAATAATAAATGCTAGAAAAAAAGATTAATTTAAAAAGGACCTTAAATTTTACTTACAATCTTTTAAAAATTCGTTTGACATAATATGCTATTCTTTTTACATATAATTTAGTACTAACACAACACAAGTAAACATGTTATATAACTTACTACTAAGACCTTATTGTGAGAATGAATAAATTATGCTTATGCTTCAGCACTCACCATTGCTTATCTACAAAACAGGAATACAGCTGATAATAAATTCAATAACATTTATTTCAAAACAAGAAACAATTAAACTTTAACTCAAAAGAACTTGGGCCCAAACGCAATAAACTTTTGTCGTAAAAATATTTCTTAGAATAAATCGGATTAAAATTAGCTGTTTTCCCTCGCTTTGTTTTTGTTCTTCTTTATCGAAAATGCTTCACTTCACGGTTTGCTTCCAATATGGCGCTAACTCAATCCGGGCCTATACTCGCCCACATTTTCGCGGTTCATTGGATATAAAAAGAAAATAGCGCTTTAAAAGGGATCGAGGAGCCCTTTTAACGGTTCTGTCCAATTCCGAGATGCTGTTAGTTCGTGCCCGCGCAAGTTTCTACAAACAGAGGTTTAACGATTCGTAAAAAGGATTGAGTGATACCAAACATACAATATTTACATTAACTAATGTATGTTAGGTTCACCAGGAAGAAGCAGAATTCTATCAAAAAGGTGAATATTTTGGAGGTACCACCGTTGCCTTCATAACCCACCATAAAGTAAGTCTTGTAGCAAGTACTTGTGTTTCGGTTGGGTAGGGTTTTTGCCAGACACAATATATTTAAGGTGATAGATGTCCATGGTTTGCAGTGACTACTTAACATGGCCTGCATTCTCTTTGGCTAAACATAAACAATAAAAAAGCAATTTCTTTTCTAATACACTATTAAAAGTGCAGTGCATAATTTAGGTATATCCAGAACCTCCAGTGCTTATTATCATATCGCAATTAAAGCCAGAGCTACCATTGAATTCCAAAAAAAAAATCAATCGAAACGCGTATCTACCAAAACACGGACTCGTTTGTCGACTAAACTGAGATTTTAATTTTAGTGCGAAACATGGGAGTCTATTTCCAGCTAAAAATCCAATAAAGGCCCCTCTGGACTAGTCCAAACTTGGAACAATCGGTGAATGAAAACAGTCGGTCGGGCGCCGAGTTTTTTTTAACGTTTTAAGTAAATAAAATCTGTTTATTCCACGAATGAAAAACGTTTGAGCCATAGCGAACAAGCAAACGGAATTTAATTTAAACAATGTCGTTTTCATAGCTGTTACAATTGAATCTGCACGCTCCGACAATTGTGTTCTAATTTTCTATCCGGTTTGAAACGGAATTGATGGCCGAATAAATTCAGAGTTCGCCTCTTACAAAAGCTTTTACAGTGTTTTGGTAATAATTTGTTATAATTATTTTTGTATGACGCAACACAAACAACGCAAAGTAGTAATAGGTTACCGAAAGCAGACATGAAGTTTGTTGAAGTTATATCGATATTAGCAACATCAATATAAATTAATTTGATTTTTAACCTTTGATTATTATATTTTTAATAGGTACCTACTGAAGAACATAATAATATATCTTGACCTAAGTATTTGATAACATATCTTTTTTTAAATCTGTTTAAAAGTAAAGTACCTACATAGTACACCATTAACTAAAATTTTATTTTAAATGCGTCACCATCACACCATTTATTATTATTATTTGAGATGATGGGGATGGGTCCACACGCTATAGCCACTGCGACCAGTGCTAATCAATTGTAGCTAACTCCAGTTGTTAACTCCCGTTTTAAAGAATCGTATCATACACATGAATTCAAGGTCATTAACTTCTTAAGAAGAGATGAGGTATACGACTGCTACGATGAGTTAAGGCCATAAAACGATACAAATACAACGGATGACAATATTAATGATATTAAATCTTTCTGAAGTCCGATTCACATTTTATTTGTCAAAAAGACAATAACGTGAACATATTTTTAATTTAGTATAATTTAATTTGATTCCAAGTAACTTAGGGCGGAGCGGTGTGGGTGAGAGTTCATGGAGGAAAACTGTCACGTAGACAATAGGTGCGATTTTCGTAATGAGCTGATCAATATTCAAGAGGCAAACGTCTTACCGTAACAACAGAACAAATTCGAAAGACGAAGTATCGACAGCGGCCGGCCCTTAATGCAATTATCATAATGGCGACCAATAAAAGAGAGGTTCGGAATTCGTGACACAGCTTTAAAAAGTACTATCAAAGGTGCCTAAGGCGGAAAACGTCGCATCTTATTTAGCACCCTCCCCAAAGAGGGTCCTATCGGGCCCTCACCTAATCACATTACGTACAATGAAAGAGCTCAAGATAAAAAAGGACGAAACAGATTTGCATAAACCGTCAAAGT
>DWAV01001296.1:0-14070 GCA_018231305.1 Noctuana lactifera
CAAAGACAAATACACAAACACCCAGACCGGTAACAGAAATCTAAATTCTTCATTTAAATTTCTGCCCCACCGGGGATCCGGGACCGTTTGAATGGTGTACTGGCGTGGTAACCACTACACCACACGGGTAATGAAATGCCTATATTAAATCAACTTAACAAAAAGATTCATCCAACCTATGGTTTTTGTAATGCAGATAATAATATATATATTATGTAGTTAAATTAAAATATAAATTAAATTAAAATATATAAGATCAAAATATAAATAAGTCAATAAAGTGACATACTTTAACCCATGTACATGTGTACAAAGGAATTACTCTTACAATACATTTAGGCAAATGCGAGTCTGAATGAGTCACGATACAAAATAAAATAAAGAGCTTTGCTCTGATTTTCATTCAAATTGACGCTTATACCTGCACGTAAAAAGAAAGGTTACTCACGAATAAAATTAGATATACGAGGCATCACACGTTCACGAAATTAACACTTTGTAGCACTGAATGTACCAAAATACTTCAAATTTAATTCACTTACTCGGTGACTGATAAATACGACTACTTTTTTAAGACTTATTTAATTTTGGACATCTTATTTATGAGTCAAACTATAACCCTTATGGCATCCAGGTGGATATTGAGAGTGTGACCCCAAGGAACCAAGGAGAAATGTATTATTAAATTATCTTTTGTATCATATAGGGGTTTTTATGGTAAAATCCAACCAATAACGGATTGACGACCCGCGTGGTGTAGTGGTTACCAGTCCACCATTCGAAGGGTCCCAGGTTCGATTCCCGGCGGGGCAGAAATTTAAATGACGAACTTCGATTACTGTTCTTGGTCTGGGCGTTTGTTTGTGTATGTGTCCATGGCACCCACGACACAGGGAAGCCTAGTGTGGGGCTTTGAGTGTAAAGCGTTATTTATTTATTTATTTGTTAATAACGGATTTAGAGATTATATAATTATAGTGCGATCGAGGCAGCTCTCGATACTCACGGTCGGTATAGAAAGAAAATTCGGGTATACCTTGTTGGTCTTGGCGACGCGTTCGCAGGCGTCGGCCAGCTGTCGCTTGAGCTGGTGGTTCTCGGCGGCGAGCGCGTCCAGCACCGCGGTGAAGGCGTCGTCGGGCTCCGCCAGCGAGCCCTCGCCGCCGCTGCACCAGCCGCTCGACTCCGACCCGCCCGGCACCGCGCGCACCCCCACACCCACACCCACACTGCATTATCAGAATATATGTACATATTTTATAAAATATATAGCGTGGATATCAAAATCGGGTCTAAAAATAAATAAAAATGAGAGAAAAAAGTAGCCTAAGTTTATCACACGACTCTATAAATATATAGAGATACTTACTGTATATGAGATTTCATCACAATCGGTTCAGCAGCTCAACTGTGATGACGTCACAGACAGACAGATTAACTTACGCATTTATAATACTAGTATGGATCGTAAAGCAGGGTTTCCCAAACTTATTATTCCACGTACCCCTATTATCGTACTCCATACCACGTACTCCATATTTACACTACAAAATTACCTTGTTAGATCTGGCTGTGATCGGGACAAGTTAAGCTTCTCTTTACTAAGCTTGGCTTTGGAGCCTTTGCCCTTAGTGCGCTCATCTCGCGGCTTGGACTGCGCCCGGGGAGACTGCGGCGAATGTGGAGAGTGGGGCGAGGCGGGCGGCGTGGGCCCCCGCGGCGTGGGCGACTGGGCCACTTCCTTCGCTAGGTGCTTCAATACTGAAGATTGGTTGAGAAAGTCGTCTGGGATTTCAGTTATCTCCTGTTGTAACAAATTAAATGTGTATTAAAGAAAAGTTAAGACAAATTTTCTTGCTTAATGCTTATATTTTTTACAAATAACAATTGAAAGCTACAAAATCGAATTTTTCGCTTAAATTGGTTATGTTTAGTTTGTATGTTGAAAAGGTTGTTAATCAATTATATTATTGACAAGTTTATCATTCCACCTACTAAACTTCCAATGACATAAAAATTAACTTACTACAATTTTTTTTCTCGAGTGCCATATGTAGTATGAATGTATTTACAAAAATATATAAATCTATACCTGAACGCCATGATCAGGTGGGCTTGTATAAATCCTCTGGCCCCCTATATCAATGTAGTTAGCTGTGGTTGTAACCGCTTGCTCTTTGTGCAATTTTGGCAGCGGTATTCCACTTGGTTTCTTGCCCACTTCAGTCTTCTTCAACGTGTGGTATGGGGATGATTGAGTTGCAGGATGTTTCACTTCACTATTGGTTCGTTCATGCTCTCTTTATAGTTAGAAGCAGGAAATAAATTAAAAAAAAAAACATAAATATGAAAAATACTAAACTACTTATTTAAATTTAAAATAATATATAAAATAATCTTCAAACTACTGAGGAACTAAAAGTGTCAAACTAAATGATAATAATAAAGGTTATGTGAGAAACTTATGTAATGATCTTACCGTATAGGAGTTGGCCGTGACGGCCACGAGTCGTCCTGGTTGTGAATGATGAGTGTATTGTACGATGACGAGGATACATCAAGAGAACTACGGTTGCTGTTTGCACCACCAACAGAATCCTTAAGAGAGTTCCGGTTACTGCCTGACACACTATCCTGATTACAAAAATAATAATGAAATTGTTTTCATACTTATTGAATAGTGGGTAATAATTAAATTGAAAGAACAATAAGTTATAAAGGATCTGGAACCCATGAGCACTGCACTGCTACCCCGGAGGCTGATGGTCGCCTCATGTAAGTGCATATTCCGCTGATATTACTACTATTATTCCAATCTTACATAATATCTAGCAGTTTCTATCTAAACTCAAAATATGGAAGCATGATGGTATGAACAGTACGTGACACACTGCCTATGTAATTATCAATACAATATTAAACCATTATTACTTTGAAGTATTCTTACCTTCAAGGAGTTCCTGTTGTTGCTTTGGCTCTGATTCTCCTGCCCCTGGGGCTCCACACGAGCAGTGTGCCGAACCACGTATCTCTCCTCTCTTGACAGATTCTCATTTGATGTTGACACATCAGTTTCACTACCTGACAGACTTTGAGGGAAACTGCTTGGCACTAAAATATTGTTTATACTTTAGTACATAACTCACAATTCATTAATATATTATTATACATTTTTTAAACATAAAGTCTATTAGTAATTAATAAATGTAAAACAAATCATTAAAATAAACAAGGGCATTCACACAATCACAAACTATGACTCATTGCAAAGGTATCCTGTTTGGTGAGTTTACTTGCTGCTTCTGTAAACGTAAGTAACTCACCAGATTGTTTCTGTGTCCTCTGAATGTTGCTCGCAAACGATAGGAACCGACCCGTCGGTCGCATGGACCCCATTTTGGTATAAAACTTCAATGTGTCACAAGATACAAACTTAACTCGCAACCATTTCACAATATAGAACCATTTCTTGCTACTCCTTTATGTTATGCACTTAGCATCTGGAAGTAAATAAAGATATTTGTGTTAGGGCTCGCAGTTGGGAATAGAAATAGATTGCAATAAGAAGCACTAAGAACGCCTCGTTTTGTAACTATAAATATTGACAAGATCTATATTTGAGAAAACATTTACAATTTGATTACACTTTATTTGAAAAGGCGTTTATTTAATATCACGATGTGAGAACTCACAGCGCCTAAGGAGTGCATGTGATTGCACAAAAAACAAAATTTATGCTATCGCTATATCGCATTTACGAGACTACAACACTACATACATATCTATTCTATTCTATCTATCTATAGATAGATGGACGGATGGACGGGGTCAGCTGTCACTTTTTTTATTCTTCAATGTCAAAACTGTCAAAAGTCAAAATATTTTGTAGATATTATCTACGATTAGTTAGATGTCTATTGTCTATGAGTTGGATACGAGTTGGATCATTGATACCTACACAAAAGGTAGGGTTGTGAAAAAATCATTAAATTTTATTAAATGATTAATTGACCAAAAATAATCAAATTTTTTATTTCGCTATTTCACACCACACCATTAATAGCCGCAGCTTTGAATTACTAAATAGATCACTTATTTCGTAGTTTCACATCGTACTTTTGATACTTTAAAGCAGCTCTATAAAAGCTGGAAATGTGAAAGTGAATTATTTTTGTTCATTTAGTAAGTTTTTTTTATGAACAAATAAAGATTTGAACAATTCAAATATTGATGATACCTTTGAATTGTTGAGTTGTTTTATTAAATTATCAAAAATATTTATTTATATTATTAAATTTATAATTTTTTTGGAAATAATCGATTAATATAAAAATCAACTTTTCCCCAGACAAATAACATCTCTTAAAAAAATTAAAGCTATGTTACATAAATGTTAGAACGTCATTGTCACAGAGTACTATTTATACGTAACCATAGATAATAACCAATAGATCTATGCTATATGCTGGTATACATCACTATTTGCGAGTTTTCTTTAGCGGTTTTGTGACTTTTAGTACTTTTACTATTGTGATTTTCTACGTAGTAACTCTTCTTCTTAGTCGTGTTTTTTTTAAATAGATAGAAAATAGAATGTGACACTGACAGTTGACACCAACCGAATTAAAATCAAATCAAATAGGTATTTTTGAAATATTTCTTTCTTCAGTTTTTTTATATATTCCAAAAATCTATTTGAAGCAGTTTTATATTTTTAATTAACGGATAAAAGTTATATAAACCCAATAAAAATGTTTAGTCGCGGTGTTCATAGAATCGTATTACCTTTAACTCTTCAACAGTTTCAACATATGAAACCCTTTGTATCACCAACTATGTTATGTAGAAACATAGTATCTGAGAGTATGTTTTTGTTTACTATAAATTAAATGTACGATTCATGTAATGTTTTTTGGTGCATTGGTATTTACTTATGAATGAATCAAATTGATTTCAGAATCTGCTTGTAAAATTCTCTCCACCACTTCAAACATTAAATTATCATGTCGATTTTACGCAAAGGAAGTCAAACTCGAAGATATGGTTGTAGATTTTCAAGATGTAAAGACAGCTACATCAGATGGAAAAGTCCTTATTGTTGATGTGAGAGAGCCGGAGGAAGTTAAGGAACATGGAAAAATTCCTGGCAGTATCAATATTCCATGTACGTTTTATCCAAAAATGTATATGCGCCCAATAGATATAATTTCTATTATAGATTTAGTATGATTGATATTTTATGTTTAATTTTATAGTGGGATCTGTTTCATCAACGCTGAGTACAATGTCTGATGCTGAATTTGAGAGGACGTATCAGAGACCAAAGCCATCAGAAGATACTGAAATAATATTTTACTGCATGATTGGAAAGAGATCTGGAATGGCACAGCAGAATGCTTTCAATCTAGGTTACAAGAAGTAAGCTATCATTTTGCGTTGTCTTTGGTATTAATGCCTTTTTTAAACATATTGTAATATAGTAAAAAAATTGTCAGTGTCATGTGGAGAGAACAGTTTTTATTCATAACTGTGCCCTGCGATTTCACCCGCGTTAAGAATTGTAACGTAATGCTTGATAGCCTATAACCTTCATGAATGTAGCTATCATCCACTTCTTCCTTAGTTTTAAGCCAAGTATACATCTTACATGTTTTGTATTCCCACATATTATTATCTTATGAAAGTTAATTGTTTTTGCAGTGTCAAAAATTACCTTGGCAGTTGGACGGACTGGGCTAGCAAAACCCAGTGAAGGATATAAGAAGCATCTAGTCCAGCTTTTAGTGAAACTTTTTTTAGTAATTCACAATTTTTAGTCTGCATTAATAATTTCTGAACTAGAAATTTGTTTTTTTTTTTGTACTGATACAAAAAAGTTTATTTACATGTTAATAAAAAATAAAAAAAATTTACAACACTTTTAATATAATTAATCATATTTTTTATTAGATCAATAATTACTTCTGCCTGCTTGACCAATCATTCCAGCTCCCCAAATATGTTTTAGATCTGAAAATAATAAAACAGTTAGGTATGTACAAAAATGCTTGTAAAATTTAATGATAATATTGAGTATACATTTAGTCCCCAACATGACTACCTATAATACTATCTATATGCTGTTATCTTATTACAAAAACTTATGTCAATTAATGCTGACCTTCAGTTAGTTGATAATTAATATGAACTAGAATGAAGATAGAATAAAAAAATATTACTTTGTATATCCTAGTTTAAGAGCCTTGTCAAGAGCTTCAGTTGAACGTCGGCCAGATTGGCAGTAAAAAATCAATTCATCTGAAGACGAAGGTTTTGGTCTTTGATACTGCTTCTTAAATTCCTCGTTCGACATTGATGTAAGTGCATCATGTACAGTTCCCACTGAAATAAAGTAAATTATTATTGACTTCAACCAATCCTTCATGTTCCAAACCTTCCCCAGTAGTGGGGAGAGAAACGTGCCCAGCAACGGGTAGCATGCATTATTGACTTTTAAATTAATTTTTCTGTAACACTCAAGTAAAATAAGGACAGTACATGGAATGTTAATACTAGATGGGATTTTTCCAGTTGTGTTCACTTCATCGGGATTGCGGACATCAATTATAACTTTCTCTGGTTGATTGATCACTTTCAGCATATCCTCATAGCTAACAACATGCTGTGGGTCAACCATTTTGTGCGTATCCAGCTGGTCCGCGCTAAATCTTCTGAAAGGCGAAGAAGTCTCAACTTCTAAACCTTTTGTGATAGCTGGAAAAATGAATTAAGTGTTGTAATCATTCAATCACAAATATGAATGGAGTAAGATGAAAAACAAGCATCTATAAATTTCTGAAATTTAAAAATGATCGTGTTCTTAGCTATTTATTGTGTAGATACTTAGACTACAAAATGGTCGAGTCCGAGCATTTGTTATAGCACGAAAACCTGTGAACGATGCAAACAAGCCGGCAACACGAACTACAAACATTGGTTTTTGTTTATAAACATCAACTTGCGCACTCTCAAAAGTTTACCAAATGATTTCCCGTGTAATATTTAATAATAAAATCTAAAATAAAGGTTATTCGGAACCAAAAGTTTACTTAAATAACAAACTTGCAAGAGAACCATAAAAATAAAATATAAATAAATAGCATTTAATTTAGGATTGGTAAATCATTTCAATCAAGACATTTGACTTTGACATTGGCAATATTGGCATGGCATACCTACCGAGCAGTGTTGCCAACAGTACGATTTCAATCGTATTCATACGGCCACAGACTACTTTGATGTACTACCATACGACCTTTTCGGCTTTGATACTCGTACAATGTACGATACGATAGTTTATTCGAAAACGTACGCAAATATACGACCTTTTCAAATCTTATATTCATGGCTAGTAAAGTAATAAATAAATCCGAACTCAACATTTTATCAGTGTTATTATCAAAGTTTTTCAAACCTTCTTTCAGAAGAAGAAAATATCTTAATAGGTATACAGTGCTAAAATTGGAACATACTCCGAATCAATAGTCCCATTTTATAATTAATTTGAGGGTAGTTTAGTGGAAGTCCAAGTGCCACATGGCCAAAAACAATTTATGTTTCGTGCTGTGAGGTGTTGTTGCATGAGTAAATGATTCATAGAAATGTATAGCATCCAGACTTCAGAGTCGTCACCATAATTATCTTGTCATGCAAGATCTTAAGCAAATACTGTAAATGTCTGTGTACTCCAGAAAAAAACTTCAATAAAACAAAACAACTAAAAATATAAGTTTTTATTTCAGAAAAATGTAAAAGGTAAACATGACTACTTACTCTGGTTTCAAAATGTTATTAAGCTGTGTCAGTCAGTCTTAATATTTTTGTTACTTATTATTAATTGTGATGCTAGCTGACCAGTATATTAAGTAAAAAAATTAAGTTTGTCACAGTAGATACCTACCTACATTTTATTTATTAACAAAAATATGATTTATTGCCAAGATTAGAATGTTAAAATGATTTTATCAAATTATTATAATCATAATATTTAGTCAATTTATCTGTAGAAGATTTTATGAAAATCATTTACATTAAAATCTACAATTGTTTAATTTTTACCAACCTAATAATAAAATTATACAGGTAATTCAGTAATTTCAAAGAAGGTCAAATGAGTATTAGTAAGAATGATTAGATTAAGGACTGCTACCAATTTTCTCACACAATTCATCAAAGTAGTGAAACATTTTAGAAAAATAATTACCACATTTGCAAGCTTATCATCTAACTTGAAACCTTTTCAAAGTATTTCTTTTTCTCATCTGGGTTTGGAATTATCTGAAATAATAAATAAACATTACGTCCTCCATAACAGAATTGAATTTTTTAAGTTAAATAATGCATAAAATAATAAACTGAGTTAAATAAGGCATTCAACAAACACACCAAGAATTGCAATTATTATATTATGTACAAATCAGACTTCTCACAACCAGTAAAAATTATTTTATATAAATATGATGAATCTAGTCCCTTCCATAATAATATGGCCTAATGATTTTTGTGTATATTCCACAAAGGAAACTTTAGGAGTGTGGTTTCATGATTTTTTTGATAAAATGTAATATATTTCAATAGGTTCTAGGTACAAAAGTTAGTTTACTCACAGTAGCTTGGCCAGGTTTCCAGCCAGCAGGGCAGACTTCTCCATGCTTATCAGTATACTGGAATGCTTGAACTAGTCTCAGTGTTTCATCTACTGATCGACCAACAGGGAGGTCATTCATTGTGATCTGTCGCAGAATCCCTTTATCATCAATAATGAACAACCCCCTTAGGGTGTGTCCCAAATCTTCCAAATAAACTCCATAGTCTTTTGCAATTGAATGTGTCAAGTCACTTAGGAGAGGTATGTTTATTTTGCCCAACCCTCCTTCCTTGCGAGGAGTATTTATCCATGCAAGGTGAGTGAAATGTGAATCAACTGAGCATGCCACAACTTCAGTATTCAACTTTTTGAACTCTTCAACTCTTTCAGAAAACGCGAGAATCTCAGTTGGACAAACGAAGGTACTGTGAATACGAAACAAAAATTATTTTGATGCAAAATTTTGAGTAATTAAATAAAATTACAAATGACAATGAAGTACTTACAAATCTAATGGATAGAAGAAGAACACCAAGTATTTGCCTTTGAAGCTGGACAAAGATAACTGAGTGATTTCTCCGTCTACGATAGCAGTTGCCTCCCACTGGGGTGCAGGTTTTGAAACTGGAATGAAAGTAATCAAACCCATCTAAATGTTAATATTGTAACTGAAATGAAACAATAATAATTGATATTTCGAAATGGTACCTACTCATTGCTTTCGTAAATTGCAACTTATGTTCAATTTTTCTTGCACCTCCAGGAAAAACATTGCCGCTTCCAAAAGAATAACAAGAATCACTTTCAAATAACGCTGAATTACAGTTACTTAATACACATTTAAATAACAAAATTGTTCCGATAATAAACTTCATAGTATGTTATATAACGTACTAGTTTAATTGATATAATCAATTGCAAATACAAATTAGTGAATAAGAAAGTTAATTGCGACCACGAATACAACGATAACGCCGATAACGGTTCATCGCTTGCTTGATTTATTGTCAAAATGTCATTCACTTATCAATGTCAAGCGCTCAACAGATGACGTCGATGTCGACACGTCAGTATGTAATCGAAATCTTCACAGACTAAAAAGAATAGAATATATTTACTCACCATTCATAACTTACATCAGCCAACATACAGTGCAAAAATGCAAAGTTACACTTTGATTTACATTTGAATACATTTTATGCAATCAAAACTATTTATAGTAAATATATGTAGTATATTATATAAATTGATTCGTTGATTAAACATGGTGCTTTTTATACTTATTATAATCTTTGGTTTACTGTTAGCTATATACTCAAATTTTTTTCGGATAGTGTATGGTAGAGGAGCTATGCGGTGTATGTATATACGTATGTACTCTGTGGGTGAGATCCTTGAGTGCTCTGTGCATTGTTTCTATTGTCTATGGATTCGCTTGCATTCGCTCGCGTTGTTAGCGAATTTCGTTTGTATAGTATTTTTGTCATCTTTTATTTCAGAATACTAAAAAGACTAGCCACAAAATGGATTTATTAAGTATCTTAATAACCCATCCTTGAGTTTGGTACCTAGTAAGTCCATCGCAATCCTTTGCGGTAAGTTTTTATAAAGATTAATTCGTTCGGATTCTACTTGTCGTTCACTATGGCGGTCTGATTACATTAATTTTGTTTAGAAGTTGTAAGTTTTATTAAAAAATTTATTGTTTCTTATTCGGAGGATCTCATCTCACGTACAGTTGTGTCTCAAATGTTTTAGATGGACGTACCAGACGAGAGCGTTTTGGACGTAGATTTATTAGCAGACGATGGTTCTGAGGAAGAATGCGAAGCCCCGCCGTCTTCAGGTAATGTTCATTTACATGTATTATTGAGTCAACAAAATGTGTTTATTACAATTATTGTTAATGAGCAATTTGTTACTTTAGTGTTGAAATAAATAAATGTTAATTAATATTTGTTAACAATTAAGTTACAATGGTTACAACCATACCCAGTGCTAATTTTACTGGAAGGTAGAAAACTATCGGTCAATTTTCCTCAAATTTGAGTTAGTTGAATTTTTTTATTGTTAAATTTTCCTAAACTATGTCAAAACTACTTCGTAACAATCCTGAGACATTACTAGGTATATCAAAAATTATTTTAAAGTGACTAATTGATTAAAAAGTTTTGTATGATTTGAATATATTTATGTCCTTCTGTATAGGTATAAGAGATAATTGCAGTCATCAATTAGACTGATCTATTTAGTATTACCTGTATCTAATTTTGAGTAATATAAACAAAAGTCATGTTAAAATAATATAACAGACTAAATTTTAAACAAAAAAGCAGAAGCACATTAATTATCAGTTATATAAGCAGTGCACATAAGTTTGTTTTGAAAAGCGTAATTTATAAATTAAAATTATATACCTATATAAAAACTAATTGTAACATGATAAAAACTTGAAAGACTTGAAATATTAAACTGCTCTCTTTAATTAAAAATCTTGTACTTATATGTTCAGGCAAAAGTAGACAAAGTTGATATAGCCTTAAATATTTACAACGGTTGATTTGTGATAATTATTCAGTTCCTATCTAATCTACATGGTATTTGCAGATTTTTATGCAGGGCCAGCATCAACACCAACTTCTTGTGCTTCATCACCTAGGGGTGAAGAGCCTGCCTCACCACATGGAGCCATCTCGCAGCCTGCATTCTTCCATCACCAACCTTATGCCAGGCCATTTTTTACTTCTGGCAGGCGAGGTCCAGGCAGACCAAGGAAAGAAGGTGCTAAGTTAGCACGTGAAGGGAAAATTGTCAGAAGGTAAAATTATAACAACCATATTCATTTAAGGTCTGGTAAATTTTAAGCACATTAGTAAACATGCATAACGATTTTCCTATTTATTGCATAATAAATATATATTTCAATATAAGATTTGTTATATTCACTGTTTTCTATCCAATTGCACCATGTCTAAATATTTCTGATTTTTCAGTTTGTCTAAAAACCCCTAAGCAAATCATACATTAATATTCATGGCAATAATTTATTTGTACAGGTATAGAAGTAATCCTGGGTCTGTAAGAGGAGCTAAAAGACATCGCGGGAGCCGGGATGATGCTCTTGATGATATGATGGATGAAGATGATTTTACTATGCCCGCACCAGAGGAGCCACCCTATATGCCAGAAAAATGGTATCACAAAATCTCTCTATTAGCCCTTTCTTATGTTAGGATACTTAATTGCTAGAGATGGTACTTTAGTTTCATACTAAAAACCAAAAATTTAATATTTTTTGTTGCTATTCACTGTAAGGACTCGCGGCTGAAGACGGGCCTTACAGTTTTAATAAATTTATCGAAAAAACTAATGATTATTTTTATTCCAGGCCTGGGAAAGTCTGTGCCTTATGTAATCTTAGTGAGCGCAGTCAATTAGGTCAGGGAGAAATGAGACAGTTTTCTTGTAATATAGAAGGTGAGGGTGGCACAACACCAGTTGTGACTAACTCTGGTAGTACCACTCCCACAAGTGTGACCACTCCAAGTACTCCCACCATGCCAGTACCACCAGGCTTGGCATCTCCACCACCAGAGCTCGTAGATGCCAACCAAACCAATCAAACATCAATGCCTTTAAGCAGACGCCAGAAAGCTTTCAACAAATGCAAGTACGTAATATTTTAAAAAGTTTATAACCCTTTGTTTAATACTTAGTTTAAGGTGTTTACAAGAATTTCAAATAAATACGTAAATATTAATGTAGTGTTTTTGATTGGGCAGGACTCCTCTCTACAATATGGAGCATACTGATGAGCTATCTATAATTGGACATGTCGATTCTATAGAACTCCCCAGTGTTGTGAGCTCGAGATTGTTTTATGTTCACCGATATTGCCTTGAGTTTAGTCCACCTTTTCAAGATCAGGTGGCATTGGGTTCTACTGAAGAAGATAAAGAACAGCTTGAAGAAGCCAGAGTTAGAGGCATTGTCACGATTGCATTGTCTAGGAAGTGCTTCTTTTGTCAAAGGCATGGTGCAAGCATTCACTGCAAGGTATCGTTATGTTTGCAAAAAGTTAATTATCAGGTATTGCTCGAAAAAAAAACTTTGAAAATGTTATTATTATAACTTGCTTTATTCCTTGTTCTGCTTTCTTGATTAATTTAAATGACTACTTTACCTAAAATTTCATTTACAGATGAGCTGCAGTAAATATTTTCATCTCCCATGTGTATTAGCATCTGGCGGTTTTATTGATTTTCAAACGAAATCATCTTTCTGCAAAGACCATTTGTACCAAGTGCCACTTATATGTGAGTAGTGTATGAATGTTGGATACATTTTGTTCTTAATTCATGGTTTTTGTTTAATTATAATTTAACAATGTATTTTGTGTATAGGTGCAGCAGATACTGAATGTAGGACATGCAGAACGATTGGCGACATAGCTAATCTGATGACTTGTGTAATATGTGGTGCTCACTACCATGGGACATGTGTTGGACTTGCACAGTTGCCAGGTTTGTGATATATTGTTACAATTTTTTTTAAATTTAATTCATAGTCTATTTATCATCATAACCTCATTAATAATGCTGGGCTGAAGTTTCTTCTACAGTATGATGCTGATGCTGGTTAGTGATAATAACAAATCTATGACAATGACACCTATGCTAATATAAAAAAGTTTTAAAATTAATTAGAGTTTTGAATTTGAACAGGCGTGCGCGCGGGATGGGCGTGCCGCTTGTGCCGCGTGTGCCAGGTGTGCCGCGGCGAGTGCGCGGGTGGCTCGCCGGCCGACGCGCGCGCCGTCGCCTGCGAGCATTGCGACAAGCTCTACCACGCCACCTGCCTGCGCCCCGTCATGGCCACCGTGCCTAAGTACGGCTGGAAATGCAAGGTTACCATTACATTATATAAAAAATAATAATAATAACGCTTCACGCTCATAGCGCAACGCTAGGACGACTTGTGTTGTGGGTACGTGTCTCGGTGGGAGTGACAGGGCTGCTACTCGTCAGAGGCTAGACAGCCTACATACAACCTTTAGTGCAAAGAAAAATTAACTATGAGATTTTTAGTGAGACCCAATGTCTTTCTTCGTGCAGTTATGACTAGCGATGCGAAAAAAAATAATAACATAATAATATGAATTTTTCACGATACCAACAGAAAAAGGGTAATAATTTCCAATGCAAGTGTTGCAATTATAGATAAAATATTATTTCTAAAAAATATCAATTATACAAATAAATAAATCAATAATTATAAATAAATAAATCAATAATTATAAATAAATAAATCAATGATACATTTAACTAGACATAATTATAGAAATAGAAGCCCTGTTGTTAATATTGGGAGTGGTGTGGTGTTGCAGTGCTGCCGCGTGTGCTCGGACTGCGGCGCGCGGTCGCCGGGCGCGGGCCCGTCGTCGC
>DWAV01001297.1:0-14061 GCA_018231305.1 Noctuana lactifera
CGCGTCGACCGCGACGACCGCCCCACAGCCACAAGCCGACCGTGGCGTACGACCCCGCCAAGTCGGACACGTTCCGCGCGCTGCAGGAGGACGGGCTGGCGGCCGCGGGCGCGCCCACGCCGGCCGAGCCCGTCCAGACCAAGGTCTTCACGGCGCCGCCCAACAAGGTAACCACCTTTTTTTAATGCAAAAAATAAATTCATTGCATGTTCATAATTATATTAATTATCTACGATTACTTTTAATAAGAAGTTTTGTCTGTTTGTTACCCAAAAACATATTTTTCTGTTTACCTTTGTTGCACTCTCGGCACCGTAGGTACATAATAAAATTTATACGTACGGTAAAGAGAAGTTCTTTTCTGAGATAAGAAAAATGAATGATCAATTCTGTATATAAATACTTACTCGTAAGTACCTATTACATAAAGGGACACTTACTAAGTTCCTAAATTTCACTTCAGGTAACGAATACATACACACATATGGGCAATTCATTCACCTGGTGAGAGCTAACGTTTATGAAGAATGCTTATTCTGAACCTCAACTTGACATTAACGTATTTGATCTTTCAGAGGCCAGCGCCCCCTCCAAAACAACAGCAGGCTGCGAATCCAACAGGAAAACAAACGACCTTCGTAAGTTAACCTTAACATGTATATAATTATGTAAAATAGGAAACTAAATTCTGAATTATCAATAAACCTTATGTACATGCATTTAAGTCATCGTCCTGAAATTATAATGGTACCTACCTACAAGTGTTACTTTACAAGAATCCAAGGTTTGGGTCCAGAAGCAGAATGTCCAGACTATCAAAATGTACGAGTGTACCACTCTTAGTATGTACGAGTAGTACGTACCGCTCGTAGTGTCAAAAAATGATTGGGGTATCATAAACACAAATCCTGCTTAGAACAATTCTTATTTGAATTTTTTTTTCAGGTAAATTCACTGCACGAAGAGCATATTCAACAATCGAATTCTTTCAAACGCCTCATGTACAATGTACTCGGTGACACAGAGTTCTAATATGTGCAGAAACGTTCCAGCTGTCATCGCTTCATAGTTCCTAATATTGACCACAAGTCAATATTGCTAAGTACAAAGGAAACTCGAATTTTACTAAGAGATTGATATACAAATCGAGAAAAAAACTGTTGGCTTTAATACGAATCCATCCAAAAATGTGAATTGCCATTACGAATGACTGAACCCGTTAGGCGGTTAGAGCAAGACGGTCGCCTTCGCTACTTAGAAAGTTACCAAGACTAACAAAATTAATTATTATAACTCCCTGACAGTGTGCTATGTATTTTTTTGTGGATTTAATTGTTCTAATACTCGAGTATTAGGGTATAAATTATATTTACAGTAAGTAGTAAAGTAACGGTTATTATTACTAAGTGTTGATTTTCTGTTTGGACAGAAATATTGTTTATGTATACATGATTTAAGTAATGTTGAGTGTACAGTCTAGTCACATCGACCCGAGCTCCGGTCGCACCGATGAGAATGCGATTCGATCAACTTCAATAAATTATTTATTTTTATCTACTACATTGTTTTATTATGTATCTATTTATTTAACTTTCTGTATCACCTTCAGTTAAGGTTCAATTAATACCTAATGGCACTTTCATAATTGAAAACAAAAACAGTTATTCATGAATCTCAAAATAACTATATTTATAACCTGAATAAACAATTTTACATAACAAAATAAAATACAGTCTTACAAATTTCAAGAATTATAAGTACACAGATCGAAAAACAAAACTAAAACAATTTTGAGCAAAAGAAAAATAAAACACCAAACATATATCACAATATACAGACATGGGTGCCGTCTCTTGTGCGAGCTCAACGGACATGGCAGTGCGGCGGGCGGTTAGCTCCACGACCTCAACAACGGTTCAAATAAGGCACTACTCACATTATGTCTTAGTCAGATACTAACGCCGGGAAACAACACTTATAGCACAATAGACTGAGGGACATGAATTGGGAAGACGCGTGTATTTTTTTTACATTTTTATACATTAGCATAAATATTATTATATTATCATTATAATAATATTTGTGTCAAAAATATTCAATGCCAAAATACTATATTAATAAATGTAAGCACTTAAAAGTGATAAAAAGTACCTTTGATTACTACAAAATCTGAAAAGATGACTTTTGACATCGTTAGTGTAGACTGACGTCTCCTCCGATTAAACTAAGTACTTCAGATTTTAATTATTTTAACTTAAAAAAAGCAATTTTATAAAAAACATCACGCATATTCCCTGATGCCATTACAGTTTGTAATACAATTTTATTATAATAAGTACCTATAGACTATTTACAATACAATTATCAGATTGTGTGATATGTAACACAAAGTGAGTACACGACGTGTTGTATTTAACGTCGGTTGTAAAGGCGTTCCCTCGCACCCCGGTGTTATGGCTTGACTTACTTTAATTCATATTACAGCAAATATTAGGGACCTAGTTATTAGATGTACTATTTTTATTTTATCATAATTAATAATACATTGCTTTGATTCTTGGCTATACATAGAATTTAATCTACTATTTTACATTTCAGCATAATTAATTTTTATTAGTAACATTGAAGCAAATCCATTGTCAAACAGGTCCCTAAGTACATTATCAAATTTACAATTTTACAATCATGATATATAACATACCAACAAATGATTGGAACTCGATGCCGAAATATTTAACATACAGAATTGATATTTTAAAAATATAGAGGTTGCCTTGATACCACCTCTACATGAAATATTAACAAAAAATACTTTAAATAACAACAAAATTAATCTTGATTCTTTGACTCTTGCAACGGCACGAAAATAGTCTATGAATGTAAGCGATATTATGTCGAGACGTCGACATATCTTATAACCTTAATTAAATCACCAAAAACAAGTTATTTACATTAGCACTGAGTGTTAATCAACAAATACTAGAAGTAAATGAAATGAAACATTCACATGCAGAATTTATTTAATTTCTCAATAGACGTAAAATAAAACTACGAGGGCGCATTTGTAACCTTATAATGTGATAGAAAACAATAAATATTAGGCTCACAAAAATAATTAATCATGAATGTTTACCATTTTGTCCTGAGTTATAAATATTGAGTTCCTTAATCTTTATACACTTCGATAAAATATCGATAAAAATGAATACTGTATCTAACAAATTCATTTATTTCCAAATTATAGAATGCTTAAAATATACCGGAAGAGATATCATCGACTTACTGCGAAATATAACACGTTATCGAAAAAGTGAAAGAAAATAATTATAGGTATATTTTTCATCTCTCCTTCCTCCTTATTCCATAAAACATAAAAACACGCCCTCATTATGAATAATTATTTCAGTTTAGTTTTTAAGTATTACAAGTCACATATTTGTATTATTAAAATTATAAATGAATTTATTATAAGTGACACTTTACTTTTTATTCAACAGTTTAAATTAAAGTTAACGAAATCAAAAACTTTAGAACATCTTATATCAAAAGTAGTTATTTAATAAATTAATTTAAATGATTGGATATTACAAGATATTTTTTAACAGTCACGGCCATTTAGATGTTTATCAACGTTCTATAGCTGGCATCAACTAGCAGATGAGTGGCGGCGACAGCGCGGTACAGCACAGCATTCACGACTAGAGTATGTAATATTAAAATATTAAATTGATTCAAAAGTAACTACTATCTATAATTTGACGTTTTGTTTAATGGAAAAACAATTGGTAATTTGCAATTTTAATTTAACCGATTATAATTCAAATATTAATTCCTCAATATCATAAATATATTAATATTATTAATAATAATAAAATAAATGGGTTATCTCGGCACAAGGCTAGACCGAGGACATCGTAGACTTACAAATTAATATAGATACATATTTAAAAGACTATCTACGCAACACTGGATGCCGTGAACATTCATCCGCGCGCCATCACCCGGCCCCCAGTATAACGTAGAAAATCTTTGATTCGTTAGCACCAAACGTCAAAACTATCAATTAACTTCTAACTACAAATTATTTAGCAGATTTATTACAGAGTCTATCTAACCATAATGACTATATTTTAATATTTTAGTTTTAAGAGATGCACATAAAAATAATTAAGATTTGGAAATTAATACCAAGTAAAATTACATTTTACATTCACTCGTTTCAGACACAATATTACGGTTAACCCATACAATCATGACCCATCAAAATGTCTTTATTACATAAAAATACAGTTTAATTTAATAACAGATCATTAATTATTATCCCATAACTGTTCATTAAGCGGGCTTAACATCGATGACAAATACATACTAACAAACTAATGATGGTATGATTTTATTACATTGAAATTTCGAGGATATATTATTTAAAGTTCAATGGCACAAGTAAATGGTTAAACGAAACTTGGAAATTTGCATTATGCATGTACTGCTTAGAAGTTTAAACATAATAAATTGTCTATTATGAACAATAATGTTTAGGTTATTAATGTTTAATATTCTTATCTTCATTTACCGTTTCAACAATGTTCAATTTCATGATAAGATGGTAAACACAGGAACTAACACTTTTAGTGTGTTTTTGTACTTGATCACAGTTCTGAACTTTTAATACGAATTTAGAGCACCAAGGGATTGTCACTAACAGTTTATGACTGCATGTGTTTGTTAGTTTGGCATAGGGTTCAGTTTAAACGGTTTAATATGGAGACATATCAAAACAAAGCAAGCTGCAAAATAAAGTGTTTAACAGCATTGATAATGTTGTAGATAACGAAAAAAAAGCATGTCCCTCCAGCTAAAACGTCCTTTTATTGAATTTACAGCTAATACGTATAGTAGAATGTTATGGTAATAATGTTAGTAAGCGAAATGTCATATATGTTTAACAGCAGTGATAATGTTGGTCACACAACATCCTATTTAAATGCTTAATTTTATAAACTTTAAATAGCAAGTTAATTTCTAATAATGCAAAATATTTCCGTCCAATTGTAAGTTACTTTAAGTCGATTGAAAGCATTTGAAACGAAGCTTGGAGAGACTGAAAATACTGAACATAAACAACTTTAATATATACATTTTATACATATACATGCATGAAATCTTTAAATAAAATAATGATGTACGAGTGTTAATTGCAAAACTTTGTTGTGCATTTAAAAATGTGAGGAAAAATTTACCTTTATTCATATTTTAGAAATTATATTATTTTGTAAACATTTTTATCCTAACTCGGAAGAATATTTATTACTTATAATTAAACCAAGCGTCACAGATTTAAAACTAGTACAAATGTAGGTATTTCATATTTACATTATGATATTATATTTACAAGAATCGAACTTTATTTGTATTGTTATTATTATAAATATTATACAAAAAATTTAGCCATGAAAGTCATTCATTCTTTTATTGATTAATTTACGTGAAATCAGATCATTTGAAAATTTTTAATAATAAATAAAAAAAAATAGTAATTGAAGAGTATTAGATTTGTATTATACATTAGCAGTAGATTACTCTGTCTTTATTGCGACTGAGTCGCTGAGTTAGCGTTTAGATTAACATCATCTGTATTATATTACAGGCGAATATTTAAGCAACTTGTTATTGAAAAACTAATTTTATAATTAAGGAATATGAAACACAAGCTAAGGGTAGGGAGGTGCAGTGAAAATAATATTATAATTAATTTTAAGTGTAATTTTTCATGAAGGCAAAGTACATAATTATTATAAATGCAATCAAATAGAGCTCCTCACGATAATTTACATGGAGCACCGAAGCCCAAATTGTCTCATACTACTAGTACTAATTACAATAGAACCGGATCTCACACGGCATTCACCACCGTTCTGGTCAAAAATGTAACGATTTGAAGGCGACATTGACACAATAATGCAATTTGATCGTTCAGACAATACGATAACGGGAGCGGCGCGAGTAACGTAACGGCACAATATAACGGGCAACGCTCACCAAAACAGTCGGGAAGGACAGTCTCGTTGGGCAAGTCCCGGCAGGGTGAGGCCGCGCCGCTAGTAGACGGTGTCGTCGCGGAACAACAGCAGCGCGGGCGCGGCGCGGCCTCAGGAGGCGCGAGGTGCCGGCAGCAGGCTCTCCCGCGACGCGCGTAGGTTAGGCAACGACCGCGCCCCCGCCCGCCGCGCCTCCAGCGCCAGCAGCGACCGGATGTCCGCCTCCAGCGGGTCCACGCTGATGTGGTACACCCCGCCCGCCCCCGCTGCGGCGGCCGGCGCCTCCGCGTCTGTGGCGGCGGAGGCTGTGGTGGCGGCGGAGAGGGGTGCGGGGCGCGGGTCGGAGTAGCGGCGCGCGTCGGGCGGCGGCGGGTGCGGCAGCGGCAGGGGGAGCGGCAGCGGCGCGGCGCGCAGGCGGTCGTCGGTGAGCGCGGAGAGGCGGCGGTGCGGGTTGCCGCGGTAGGTCTCGAAGCCGCCGCTCTCGTCCTCCTCGTGGTAGGCGGCGGGCGGCGGCGGCGGTTCGATGTTGGCGACCACCTGGCCGCGAGCGCTGCGCTCGCGTCGCTTGATACGCACGGGCGGAGACCCGCTAATCGGGATCTTCTCGGGCGCATTTTGAATCAGCAGTATTCTAAAATTTACACATTTTAAGTTCATACTTGTCTGCTACTTTTAGATCTAACCAACTTACAAAAAATATGTAAGATCATATCATACTAATGCGATTGGCTTGGAAAACAATTATATTAATTCGCTTTGGTAAATTATAAAGTAAAAATAATAATACTTTATATTTACATGCTCCAAAACTAATCTTATGTGAAATCGCTAAATTAGCATGCAAAATAATTTTACACAGCATAGAGTAAAGTAACATAACGTAACTTGTTATAGTATGTAGGTAAATAAGAAAAACTCCATCTTTGGTATCATTATTAAATTTAAATGTTGTACTTCTAAAGATACTATCGATTACCTGAACACACCAGGTTTGTCACCCAAAAGTCCATGGGCAAAGCTCAATCAAATGTGTAAGTAGTTATATTATATAATTTTCGCTGCACGCCGAGAAAGCTCTCGAAATGACTGATTTTTCTCGACTTATGTGATGAATATCGTCATAAATCGGAACATATAGCCAATGAATTAATACCGACATTGTGTGCCTATGATCTGGAATCATTAACAACACATGACTTAACATTTCAGTACGTATGGTTTCATGAATTTCTTTACTCACCTATTGTGCGCCCGCCACCGATTACAAAGATGTAAGTACTGTCGGCACTGTATATACATAAAAACCGCGCCGCCTGTGAACCCCACGGCGACCACCACTAGCTTTGTCCAAAACGGCCATGCTGTAAAAAATATGTTTTTTTTTTTTAATATATATATTTTATAATTTCTATTTCATTGAATCTTCCTGCATTTAATTTAGATTATTATGGAATATTCACTAGCACATAGCTAACACTCGTCAGATCAGAAGATAAATAAAATTGTTATGTGCAAATAAATTTACCAATGAGGCCACGGTTAACCTCCTCAACGGCACGTTCGATAAGAACAAAAAGTGACCACATGACACACAGCGCCGCCACACAGTGGAACAGGACCGCGCAACACAGGCGCCTTCGCTCCAGCCCAGACATCTCCAGAGGTCGCCACTGTAAACAGATATTTAAATTAAGTAAAACATACTTTTATTATAGGTAAAAAAAAGCATATATACAGTCAAATTGAGAAAACTCCTACTTTACTACTACAAAAATATCTGCAACATAATGTTGACTTGCAAAGTGTATGATGCCTCACATAAGTCTATCTTTATAGACAACTAGCTTTCTGACATAAAACAAATTATTAATGCTTCACAGTAGAATATACTTTTAGGGCTTACATCCTTTAGGGCTTATATACCTAACTTACAGTAATCTTCTACCTACAATAATATCTATCGATGCAATGAGGCTATTAACACCTAGTGACTCATTTCAGACAAGCTTATGTTATTGTATTATAGATAATGTTGAACAGTAAACTTCAAAAGTAACATTCATACAATAACTTGTGTGAAGTAAATATATTTATGTTGAGAGGCCAAAAGATATACTGTAACACTGCTGCTATTATAATCAGAAAATTGCATAACAAGAACTTTAGATCTCTAAACATAATTTTGTAGTAGAATAAATAGTAAAACTGCAATTACCAATATACCTAATTATAAGAAAATTGGAGAACAAGTTCACTACTTACAAACAAACACTAAACAAAGTTGTCTAGTAGAGTAGGTAGTAAAATTGCAATGACCAACCAATTTTATAATAAAATTATCTATCGTAAATAATAATATATAAACCTCATTGAACGGCTTAATTTTAGTGTGCATGATAAAGTTGAATTTGCATAATTCACAGGATCTGGTGTCTGATGCTGTGAGCCACTGTTGGAGACAACTCTGGTGTACATACTTGAGGCTGCCTGAAAAGAAGAGAAGGAACATGAAATAAAAATTCCTCCGTTGATGAAATGAATTATAAATAATTTTTTGATATCATAAAAGTTATTTAGTGATTAAGTCTGTATGTACTAAAATAATATATTTAATTGCTTTTCAAATTAGTATGGAATCTGTTCCTTTAATAATGACCAAAGTAAATGTAAAACAATAATATTAAAATTGAATATACCTAATTGCCTAAATTCTGCTATGAAATGTATCATCCTAAGATATAAGCTGCATTCATATTATATTAAATAGATATTCATAGTAATAAACTAGCTTTAATTTAATAGGCTGATATCTGACAAAAGTACAAGCAGAAAAGTAATTCTAGAGACGTGATTGTAATATAAACATGTAGATATCGCATATTTAACAAAATATCTATACCTACTTCTTCAAGATTGCCAGGGTATGTTTCATGTTTTATTAGTAATTTCATAATTTTATTGAAAAAGTCAAATGGTTGATGCTGTAAGCATAATAATAATATGTAAAATCAATGCTTAGGTAATGAATAATTAACTGATTCTAAGGGGAGAAAAATGGTGGCAAAGTTTATATGGGACAACATAGATCCTTGGCCCAATCTATTACATTTTTTTATTTGTAGGATCTGTTTCTGAAGTCCTCAAAAAGTCTCAGGAAAAAGCTAGTAAATATATTATATAAGTGTATACATTACTAACAAATATCAATTTATCATATAAAGATTATTTACTTTAACAATTGCAATAACAATAAGGCATTAAAAACACTTTCTATTTAATTTTGGTCTTGTAAACCATAATGAGTATTTATTCAAAACATAAATAACTATATCCTGTGTTATGATGAAACACAATTTTGTAGTCATGTTTATGGCATATTTGCCAAATACTAAATGTATTTTGTAACAACGAGGAGTTGGACCTTGAAGCAACTTGTCATTCGAATAACAAAGACTAATTTTACTATATATGTGTTTTATTAACTAAGCGTTATTCATACCTGAACAATAGCATGGTGCAAGTAAGTGATTATGAGCTTCGCTCTCACAGTGACAGATTCGGCAGATATCACCGCTTGAGTTACTGCACGAAGTCTGACTCGACCCAGAGCCAGCTCGAACAGTCTCTCGGCCACATCCTCCTCCCCAATCCCAACTCTCAATATCAGAGGAGTTTTTAACGTTTATTTGGTGGACAGGCATAGTGGTTACTCCAAATAAATCACTCACGAAAGCTCACGTAACATAATATTATTCTTTTACAACCCATTCGTCATCATGATTGCTTTGCATATCAATATTTCTTGAATTCGTAAACATGTCTTATTTTTAAATAATAGGTCTTATTATTTTAAGCAGAAATAAACAACAAAGTACAACAAAATAAAGAAATTCCCTTGCTCTACAAAGTAAGTCAACTATTCGTCACTTCCAAAGACTACCATTTTTTTGTATTTCTCTGATTTCTCACAGACTACCTAGATTAGATGTACTTCCCCAGTACCTACTACCTACGTAGATTAAATTTCTTTCTCCCATAAATAGTTTTACATTGCTCTATGTATTTCTCCTCTGTCATAGATAATATGCACAGTCTACGAAGAAATACTGATAATCTTTGGTATATAGATATTCTAATATAACTAGGTATAAGTAATCTGTGATCTAAGCTGCCACTGTGCTCCGCAGTGTTGCCAATTTGAAGAGAATTCCTGAATTGCGGGGAATTTCAACTCACGGGGGGGATTAGTGTGAAGATAGGTATTGTGCGATAATTGGTATGAATTTAACATATCAAAATATCAATAAATGATCCAACGATTTGTTACTTTTGATATTAAATGTACGATTATTTTTAATGTGAAATAACTATTATTTTTCAATCGAAATAGAAATTTTAAAATTTATTTTATTTAATTCTTTACAAAATCAGTACATTAAAACAGATACATAATTATCCTAAGTGGCCGATTGAGAAGAGATAGAGTTAAAAAGAAAATAAGGGTGAGGTTGATAACTTTTTAATTTAAAAAATATTTTAACTTTAAAAATAATAATAGCAAAATCCCAAATTACCTAATGTTAAAAATCTTCTTCATTTTATTATTCTCTCTCTCATTTCTTTATGTGGGGAATTGAAATTTCTTTCTCTCCAATTTGGGGAATTAGGAAAACACGTACTAGCAACGCTGGTGCGCCGCCGCCACATTTCTTTTCCGTGTGGTGGTATCAAGCGGTAGTTGCCGCTGTATTAAAAAGATTTTCTGCACAAAGCAAATATGAGTGTCGCAGGTGAAATTCACGCGGAAATTTGTTCCTTGGTCCATCAATTTGTTCTAACAATTGATAAATCTCTCGCGCAGAAGCTATTATCAAAAACTAAAGCGGTAAGTTTCTGATATTGCACCACGTGTGGAAGTCGCACGTGTTTTAACTTTGGTTTTATTGAATATTAATTTGATAACATTAAAACCCTAAGCATATATACAACATTTTCATCGCGACACTGCTTTTTTATTGTTTATGTAATAAATGTTGTAAATTCTAGTTCTAAAAAACCATTATGTTCTCACCCGTTGAATTTGTTGTTGCAATTCTTGCAGAAACCCAGACCGAATGATTTGCCTTCGCTCGTTGACATAGTAACACAATTTAAAAAATCGCAAAAAGGGCCAAACGATTCGGGGAAAAGGTAAGTCTTTAATTATTTAAAAATCCAGTTTTCATTCGAGATTTAAAGTCGCAGTGGTTTAAGTGACTGGTATTATCAATATTTCCATAAGCTTAGAATACTTAATAAACTAAAATTATGCACAGAAATACATACTAAATTTATATAATTTGATTTTAACCATAATCAAGCCTATGCTTAAACTTTTGGTTCTATTCTATTAACCACAGCATGAGACAAAAAGGGACCGTGTAAAATATAAATAAGTTGAACTGAATAATAAGTATCTATCCACCCATGGTACCATTCTCTGCTTTAAAAGTACTACATAGCAGTACCAAGTACTGTGATTGCAGCAGAGAGATAGCAACTTAGTGCTAAAACAATGTTAATAACTCATACGAGGGTGGATTGAAAAGATTAACCTTAACATGAAAGCCAAATAAAATTAATAATTTATTTTTCAGCATAATCAATCCACTAAACTCAATGCATTTCTTGCATTTATTTACCAAATATTCTTTACCGGTTTTAAAGATTGGTTTTTTAAGGTTTCCAAAATAATGATTGATTGTGGCTTAGAACTTTTTTGTTTGATGAAAATTTCAAGCTACCAAGATGTTTTTTTTGGGTTAGGATTGAAATGAAAGTTGGAAATCATCAGAATCTTACTTCATGTTAAATGTTTTCAAATTGTAAGAAAGGTATCCAATAAAAATATTGCTATTTTATGAAAGTATGTAGCAAAAAGGAAAAGAAACACAAATAGATTAGTTTCAGCTTAAGTTAAGTTTTAATGTGGCCATAGTCATAGTTAAAGCAATTAGTCAGGGTGACTATTCTCATGTAAAATCAAATACAAAATAATGACTATTAAATGTCACAAGTCTATTTACACTTTAGGACTCAAAGCTCTATTTACTTACGAAAGATTTAAAGTTATATACCTATAATTAATAGGCTCATCTGAAATATTAAGACATCTCTCCACTGCATAAAAATTGTGCTCCAAATGAAGTGACTAAGTTGCCTCATACATATTTAAATACTTAAAAGTTGTCAATGGTTTTTGTCTAATTTATTCTAGTGAGGAGAATGAGAAATCTAAAAAACTAGCACCTCAGTTAAATGGAAAGAATGCTCTTAATAAAAAGCAAGATTCTTCAGATTCTGATTCTTCTGAGGATGAAAAACCCAAAAAGGTAATAATCAATTAATCTTAAAATGTATTTTTTAAAATAGTGCGTTAGTATGAATGATGTATAACTTTTACAAAACATGAATTCCTGTGATTTTGTATTATCGTCACTACCTCTGATTTAAGTAAAGATGCTACTCTCATTATATTGTTTCTAAGAATAGATAAGTGCATTATTTAATTTTTTAGGTTAATGCAGTTGTAAATCAAAAACCAGCTGCTAAAAAAGAGGAATCATCTGATGATAGTGATAGCAGTGAAGATAATGCTACAAAGAAACCTAAAAAACAGCCTGTTAAACCTACAGATAATTTAAACAAAGTTGCCAAAAAACAGGAGTCGTCTGATGACAGTTCTGATAGTGAAGATGAGAAACCACAAGTAAAGAGCACTCCAGCAAAACCCACCCAAAAAAATACAGTTTCTAAAAAACAATCCTCATCCGACAGTGATGATAGCAGTGAAGATGAAAAGAAAAAGAAGTCTGCAGTAAAACCATCTACTGTTGCACCAACACCTAAAAAACATGATTCATCAGATGACAGTGACGAAAGCGATGATGATGAGAAACCAGCTAAATTGCAAACTTCTGCTAAAAACATGAAACCTCAGACTAAAGCTACTCCTCCAGTCAAAAAACAAGCATCATCATCAGACAGTGACGACAGTGACAATAATGTTAAGCAAAACGTTGCAGCAAAACATGCACCCACTCCTGTTAAGTCAAAAGCTCCACCTAAGCCTCAGGAGTCATCTGATGATGACAGTGATGATTCAGATGACGATAAAAAGAAAGCAGCACCTAAAGCTGCGCAGAAGTCCCAACCAACACCAGCAAAAGTACCTGCTAAAACGCCAATGTCTAAACAAGCAGCCTCTTCATCTGATGACAGCAGCAGTGAAGAAGAAACTAAACCAACTAAAGCGTTCCCTAAGCTACAAGCAGTTGCTGCCAAGCCTGCTGGAAAGTTAGCAAATAAGAAACAGAAATCATCATCTGAGGATAGTGATGATAGCAGTGATGATGAGAAAAAGCCAGTACAAAAACAAACGCCTAAGCTTAAGACAGCTAATAAACCAGTATCTAAAAAAGAAACTTCTGACAGTGATGATAGCAGTGATGATGAAAAACCAAGTGCTAAACCTGTAGCTAAAAACAAAGCTAGTGCTAAAAAAGTATCTTCGGAAGATAGCGATGATAGTGATGATAACAATGACAAAAAACCTCAAAAAGCACAATCTACTAAAATCACCAAACCTGCAGCTAAGAAAGATTCTTCAGATGAAGACAATAGTGATGATGAGCCAGAACAGAAGAAAGTTGAAAAGAAGAAGGAGTCATCAGATGACAGTGATGACAGTGATGCTCCGCCAGCTAAAATTGCAAAGAAAAAGCAAGAAGTAAGCATAAATTAGTATCTTTAATTTTATTTATTAATATATCAGTTTGTTCTTCACAAGCATTGTATATATTGTATTCTGTGTGTTTGTTCACATAAATGGCCTAACGTTCTTGTCTCTTGGCATAGGCCTCCATAAATAGCACAGCTACACATATTCCACTGTTACGCAAGACAGTCATGGGCGTGCGCTCCTTGAAGGCATAAATGCACTGCTTTACTTGCCATTCAGCCCATTCACACATATATTTAAATA
>DWAV01001298.1:0-14058 GCA_018231305.1 Noctuana lactifera
ACTAAATACTTAGGGACTAAAATAGGCAGTGTTAACCCGTGCTCCGGTAGTTGTACGTCCCCACGGACTAACTCTATCGATCGCACTAATAATGTATTATACTCAGAAAAAACGACAACACTAATATAATTTAATAAGATTTCTCTAATGCAATTGGCATTCAACAAAACAGTTGATTACCTGGATCTAACACCTAGCATATCATATCTGTTTTGGGATACTAGTAATGTCTAGATATAATTGTATCTATTTAAAATTATTTTCGGTTTAAACTGCTTTATAGATTTTATCGCTTCATGAAATTCTCTAATTCAAATTGATGTGACAAAGCCTCAACGCTCGAGTAAGTTAAAGATAACTATCAGTAAGAGATAACAAGTGTTTATAAGTATTACATTGATGTTATAACATATTACGACTAGATAAATACTTCGGCAAATATTTATATAATGATATCATAATATATTTTAGGCATTTTATAAGTCTAATGTTTTTTTAAACAATAGGTATGATGTTTTCCTCCCCAAACGCTTTTCCACACCGTATTTAGCAAATTTGCATATTCATGCATTTCGCAAAAATGTTTTACTGAAATAAAAGCAAAGCGCTCACGCGTAAATTGTTCGTTCAATTCTGTACTTATTTATTTTTGCTTCTAACTGCGTAACCCCGAAAAAATAAAGTTAGATAATTTCTAACTCGTAAATAAATTGAATTTATCATGTGTGTAAATAGGTGCAGGATAAGACTTCACTTACTCGATCACGTGTAATTTTTGGAAATGCCCAACTAGTTTCAGACCATCACGAGATCGTTCCTCATGAGCTCCCGTAAAATGCACTAAAATAACATAACATAACATAACGATATTGACTTGAATTGATTTTAGCGCAAACTACCACAAATATGAATATTCGCATAGCAATAGACTTTTGCTATTGATAGCCAACGGCGCGCCCGTCGCAAGTGCATATTGAGTTGTGATGACATGTGTTCTAAATAAAATATAACCCTGTATGTTTATTTGAGCGTGCCAATCCTAAGATTATCCCAAAATTTCAAAATAAGTGTATAGATAAGATAATTTGGAAAAGTATACCCGATATTGATAATGTTGATAACCTACGTAAAAATAATTGCAAAATGTTGTTTCATTACATTTTCATTTTACTCTCCTAATTCCTCAAAGTAATTAGCTCTTTGGTAAGATTTCATGTCGCAGTTGACATAAAAATATTTAAATATTACTTACTACTGATAACTATTTATCATAACTGTAAATGATAAAGAGATTAACTTTTATAGGTCAATTTGCCTATTTAATTTGGATGTTGCTGATTACGAACCTGAGTAAGATTGAGAACAGACATGTCACGATAGGCCAAATGTACCAGATATGTTCCCTCCGGAAGTGCTGTGTAATATCGCAGACGGCATCTCGACCCTCATCAGTCTCCTAGCGTTCAAAACTCAAACAGTGTTTGTGAGCTCACGAGTTTCCATTGGCTGGCTTTGAAGATTCATGTGTTTCGAACTTAATTACAACTCGTAATAACACCTGAATAATTTATTAGGAAACGATATTATTATGCTTCATGGGCATCTCATTTGACTTGCCTTAAAATATAGCAGAACTAATTATGTACTTTTTTTGCGATATTCAAGCGATCTCGCAAATTAAGCAATTTCACTGTGTGCACTTCTATGCTTTTGCTCATACCTACCTACATCTTAGTCTATAAATATTACTTCATATTTCTACCCACATCAGAATCGAAACACTTACTAATTTGTTGAATAAATGTTCCAACTAAGCTATTAAGCTATAGGTACCATTAAACACAAATGTTAAGCCTCTCTGTATACATAGAGTGCAATTTTTTTATCATAAAAGTATCACTATTTATCTTTATCCTATTTTATATTATCTATTTAGATAAAAAAAATAGTACTATGATAGTACGAGTAGGTACAACTGATACCGTGTAAAGTGGTAGGTAAAAAAAAATATATAGGACTCTTAAGAGTGAGTACGACATAAAAATTTGCATATTCCGTCGCATTAGAGTAGGATAGGATGATTTTTTTTCCGTTAAACTGGTCATGTCAATGAGACACGTTTGAACATCGTAAGTAGCAATGTATGACTAACAAATGTTTATTGATGTAGTTAAATCAAGCGGAGATGCGTTCGCATCTCATATACACAGCGCGTGGTGCGGTAACGCGCGCCGCGCCATCGTATACAAGAGAGGAACGAGAGCTACTCGTAAGTGGGTTATAGGAACAAAATTAAAAACTTTGTCTAATTAGTACCTACGTACCTATTATACCACTTTAATATTGTTTTAAATAATGCAAATATATTAAGTAGCTATAAGTCTAGGAGTATGAAAGTTATTAGTACATTTGAACCTTATTTATTTCCTCTGTTAACGCTATCAAAAAGGTATGTTTTTAATAGAAATATAATAGATATTTTGTATTAGGTACCGCTGAGAGTGACACGAGATCCAATTACGGATAAAATAAAAAGTTAACAGCCGCCGCCCTATTAACTCTGAAGCACTCAGATTCATCTGCTCCAGACCGAGTTGACGTAACATCGCATTATCGACACCTTAATGGAAAATAGCACTCTTTCCATAGCATTTCTACCATACTAAACAGAAATGATAGAAACCTCCTTACCTAGAGTTAAAAGAAATTTCAACTTACAATTAAAAGTGCCCTACAAAAATCGATAAAGATGTAGCAAAAGAGCTATCCATTTTATCCAGTATCTTGAGAGAGCAAAGGCATTTTCTTTGTTTTCATTTAAATGGCGCTTTTTTTTATTTAACTTGTAGTTGTTTAATTGTAGTAACATTGAATCATTTTAAAGTAAGCTAACAAGAAATTCATCTATAGGCGCACTATTTGCGTGTATACATTTAGATATTGAATTAAGTACATTAGATTACATTTAGAACATGAAGATGACCTATTCAGAACTTTTAACAAACTCTATCCTCTATCTATAAATGTCTCTAGTGAGCTCAGTTGAACTATAAAATCGAGGTATGGCCGTACGATAGAGGCTTACATAAATTAAACCCCAATTAAATTTATGTAGGTACTCGTAGTTTGTCCATGTCAAGAGATTAACCCAAAATATTCACATTCATTTAAAACCGGTAAAAATTGAGTCACTCTGTAATGTAAATTAGAATTATTTGCTAATAATAAATCGATTAAAGTAAAAAAAAACGTAACTTTGTGACTTTTATCGACAAAACAATTTGTTTTTACTTTATTGCTCAATCTTCTTATTTGAACAAACAAATTTTTGAACAATTGGAGGTAATGGATGAAGTAGAGTGATAGTGGCACCATACGACTAACTAACATATTTTATGCAACACTAAAACGAATATTGTATTGCGAATATTGTAATTGTCTGACTTCAAAGAAGTGTCGAGGGTTTTTCGCTGGCTTTTTCCTTCCGCCCAATCACAGGATGGTCCGCACCAAATGCTGATAAACTCATTGATTTATTTTTGACATTCACACACTTCGTGTTAATATATTATAATAGTGCATAAAAATATTTGTAGATATTATTTCATTTCATTGCATATAAAATATGATAAAAATTATGATGTAGTTTTTTTTGTAATGACGATAAAGGACCTAACTAATTCGGAGAAGAGAAAAACATGATTTCACTATAAGAAAATTAATTTAATCAGCCTACCACTAACAATACGTTTAAGACTTGAATAGTAAAATAAAAGTAAATACTCTATCTTATTTATTTATTTATTGAAAACCATTACAGCATAGGTGTTTTAAATTTAAAAAATATTAATTTTATATTGTATAATTATAATATTGTATTATAAAAGATTAATAGTAGTTATAATTCTTCGTACAAATACCATCTTGTAACTGTTTAGCTGCTAATTACTGATTTGTGTGAAACAAATCGAAACTGCAATTCTTTCTCCATTTCTACTCTTCTACACCTTACACAATTGCATAACAAAGATTTTTTTTATATTTACATTCGAATAAAAAATTACTTTTAGTTCTTTGCTACAATCGGAACTAATGTAATTTACAAAATTGCTCGATATAATTATTAATAACAAATATAATATCTAACAATAATGAGGTAGGTATGTCTAATTAGGTATGTCTTTTTCTCTAGTTTTGTAAGGTTTTTATATTTGACAGAGTTGCCTTAAATGAATGTATGGCGTTCCATTTGCTCTTAAGTATTTATCTATAGTATAATAATAATATAAAGAATATAAAACTATTTATGTATGATATTATATACAAACTTTAAAAATGTCTAATTCACTAATAATACCTAACTACTACTGGCGTTTGCCTTACCTCAGCTATAAACAAAGGCCTGAGAATTTCCGGCCCCAAGGTTTACCTTTTAACCGGTGCCAAACCTACACTAGGTACTTATGAGTTGCTCAGTTGAATAATCGCTGCATCGACGAGCAAAAAGGACCACAAAGGTTAAGGTCGCACCCCACCTCGTCTGTCGTGAACTGCTGACACATCGAACTGCACCTGCGATTCCTCGAGCGCAGCATGGTGCTACAAAATGGCGTAAAATCAATAACAGAGTGAGACTTAATTACAATGACTCATCATAACATCATAACATTGAGTAAGTAATAGGTATTATTATAATTATTATACTCGTACATCTGTGATGTTCTTTTATCATGCGAAACTGGTTGCAAGACCGGTTAAGGCAGAAATAATGACCAACCTAACTCCAACCAAATATTCACACTAAACTTGTTGTCGTATCTTTGTGTAAAATATGAGTAACAAAAAATATACTGTATGATGAATAATGTTCAAATGATAAAAAGATATCAAAGTAATTCGTTCGGCTCGTAAAAACACGGGTAAAATGATAAGCCGATAACTTCTCTTTTTGACATGAGTAGGTAGTAGGTACGTACCTGTCCAGTAATCGTGTGTACCTGCCCATAAATGCATGGCATATTACATTACTTAATCATTAATAAGAAATTGTCCTCATTTAAGAGAACAAACAAAAATAAATTCAATATTCTTTATGAAACATATTGTTTGTTATCTAAGCAACGAAATAAATATCTGTTAAACTACATCCTACAACAATACTTATCCATATATACAACTTATTGTGACATGTAATTAATTAATTACATATATTTTAAAATGAAAAAATTCTTTAGGACCATATAGGAATACCTTTAGTTAATACATTTTTTATACTTATTTAAAATGCATCTTAATAAACTTAGTAATCTCGGAAACACTGTAGATTAACACTGACTGCTATTATTTAATGTGGCAGTTGTTTTTCTTAGTAATATTCAGTTTCCTTAAGTAACTCACTACACAAATACGAGTATCACATTGCAATAATTATGCCGTATTAATTTAAAGGATTATCTAGGTTAAGGGATTATGCATTTATAATTAAATCGATAAGGCTCTCGAAGACATGATTGATAAAAAGTTCTTACAAAGGCAACAATATCTCTAATTGCGTTGAATACTGATGTCCTTTCCTTCTTTGACTTTAGCAAGCCAAACATACTTATAGAGAAGACCTGCGAGACCACCTCCAACCATTGGTCCAACCCAGTATATCCAATGTCCATTCCATGTATTTGTCCACAATGCGGGTCCGAATGATCTCGCTGGGTTCATACTAGCCCCAGTCAGGGGGCCGCCCACAATGGACAAACCAGCGATAGTCAAACCAAACTTTATGGGATTCGAATCCTGCTTGTCTTCGTTAACGGGGTCCCACACTGAACAGTTAATAAAACCCAGCGCTGCGGACAAAAATATTTCAATAATAAGAGCCTGATAAATTTCATGGTTAGGATGAGGTTGAGTGGTACACACGCTGTCTGCGACCATTTCAATTGGAGTGAGCCCCAGCAAGATTCCATACCCTGCGACGGCACCAAGGCACTGAGCAATAACATACGCTATTCCAAGACCTATTGACATCTTCCCCCACAAAACAGCTGTGAACGTCACTGACGGATTCATGTGAGCACCAGAAATATGCCCGAAAGATTGAATATTAAAAAGGACGATTAATCCAAACCCGAAAGGTGAGTACATAGGTGGATGTTGTGGGAATCCATCTATTGGTATACATGACATGCAACCCAGAAGTAACAATAGTGATGTAGACACAAATTCAGCTAGGATCGGTTTCCAGCTGACAGAACACCATGCTGCGACTCCTTTTTTCTTCTCGTCAATATTGTCGATGACGGTCACGAACTGCGAGCTTGGAGGCACTGTCATTTTACTCACTTTTTATATACTTAGGTATTTAAATGTTATCTCAATTAAAATAAGAAAAGTCTTAACTAGTCACCAATTAGAGGTGTCAAACCTCAAACTTCTAATGGTCACAATTTTGCCATTGTCGCTATACAAACTCGAAACACAATGCAAACGAATCAGAGATTACTACAATAAATAATTTTATTGTTACGAGGAAAAGTTTCACGGACGCGTCTGCCCCTCAGTGCAGTCTAACGAAATATTCATGTATCTTTAGAGAGACGAACGCAGGCTCTCTCAATGTAAATAAAGATATGCTACCGTTATCAAATATTAAAGCCTAGTAAGTATTATTAACTTCACACAATTCAGCCGTAATCCAACTGATATTATTATCTATCTGAAGAAATTGTTTTTTACGTGTAACATGATTTTGAGGTAGGTACCTACCTACCGTTACGGAATATTTTAAAGAGGTAATGGGTACAAACCAAAACATTGTAAAAACAGTTATTTATAATCTACTCGTAACACGCCAGTTTATAAACTGTCGAAAAATGTATGATTAACAAATTAACACAAGTGATTCAAAAAACTAATATGTTCATGAAATATTTATTGCAATTTTTTTTCAGTTTTGTGATATTAATGTTAATACGTAAATTATCATGTTTGGTATTGTAGATAATTGTTAAATTAATTAGCAGCAGGTAAGCTCAAGAATTATGAAAGAAATTAACATAAAACTTATGAAATTAGGATAGATATATAAATTCAGTTTTCTCAATTTACTAATGAATACCTATTTATTATTTGTTGCAAGAAATATAATACTTTCAGTTTCACATTGAGCTGAGTTCGAGTTAAAAGCGTTAATTTGTAAAACGTCGATCGCAAGGCGCTTAACAAGAAAATTGCTGGAAAAAATAAAAAGGAAACTCTTAGAATGGCCGCGATAAATTGCGTGTTAAAAATCTAAGGAAGGACGAAAGAACTTGTTCGTGTCTAATCCAAGCCATTTACTATGATCCTAGCTGGGAAAAGTGTCTAGCTGATTAATTACAACGCGGGTTTCAACGGGAAACTCCATTTATAATCTATAGCTTTAGCTGGAGAGGAGATTCTCAGTTGCTGTTAAGTTTAAAGCTTAATTTATTCTTTCGTTGGACCAATCTAACAGTCTCAATAGTCATTTCGAGTAAATCTTAGGGCGTTAGATGGATACAATAGTTATTGCTTCTGGAACTTGTAATCATAATTATTATATCTTAGACTAAAATGTTACTTTAACTAGGCTGCTAGATTTTGATTTCCACCTATGTTAGACATACCTACATTTACCTGTATCTAGTTAAGCCAGCCCAGTGAATTAATGATACATTTTATGTGCTAAGTACTTACATAGAGTATGTCTGCCAGCGTGTATGCAGATAGTAAAAAAACTGTGGTAGATTCAAAATTTAATTGATGTAATATGAAAATACGTTGCAAAATATTGAACTCATATAAAATCAGTTGCACGATGTCAACCTACGAGTATGATGAAGTTACCGAAGGAAGGTTACCGCCTGGCTAAGCATATTTTTCAAGCACTTTAAAGCACTCAATACACGTCGACATTTGATAGAGTACTCTCCTGTGTTTTTTAAAAATTATAATAGGTGAAGCGTGCAGACTGGGTCCGGTTAAACTCAATTTATTAAACTTAATCTAATTCGGTATGAAGCTGTGCAAAAAAGTCATTTTAACTTTGATAAATCATACGAATACGAGCAGACCTTATACTCATTCTTATTGTTCTTTAAACTTATTTAAGGAACAAGCACTGTTTCAAGTGGTCTTGAAAAGTAGAGTAGAGTGAGAATTCTACTGAGAAGAACAATTATCGTCATCAGCCAATCATTGTCCATGTGCTAAGTAAAAGACTTGTCTCAGATATACATAGGTACCGTCAGACAATGAATAATGTAATTTACATGTTGAGTACTTGTAAGTTTTGGAAAATAAATTTTTATTAGCTATTATATAAGACTTGAGAAGACTTTAGTTCAAAGCCCACCATGACCATACTGCCCAAGAGCTGACAATAGTTAGGTACTAACTAATCCAATTAAATTTTCATTAGCAATGCGAAATGTTCAGATTGATGATAACCAAATCGTGCTTTATCAAATTAATTACTCCTTTACGATACGACGATAGTTTAATAAGTCGTTAAAAGCATATCAGCAAATGAGAATTTTCATCGTGAAACTATTGAACTGATTGGCTTTGTTAGTCACCTTATGATTTTTCTGTATACCCGATTCTGAAGTCCTTTTATTAATACAATGAATCATTTGTCATTTACCTAATTAGCTTTAATTTAGTGTCTATTCGTGAGAAAAAAAATCCCGTTAATTTCATTTATTCCGAAAAGTTATGAAAAAGAATTAATATCAAAATAATGATTATGACTCAAAATATAATTGACGTAATTACATTAATAATTGTATTTTAACTAAAGAAGTTGGTAGTATCTACTTACTTAATTATTTAATTTTACTTTCCATACAAAATTAAATATTACACATGTTGGCCCCGTATTCGCATTGAAACAAATTGCAATCAAAACTTGTAGAAATTCAATGCACGTTCGGATTACTGGTAGGTAGGTACAATGTGCTACTCTGCGGTGAATTCAAACTAAATAGCCATACCTGTACCTGTGTATTTGTTAATAAGTAATGATGTACCTCCCTCATTTTTTTTACGTTAGATGTGTATAATCACTCGGTGACAAAGCATAGCAAAGGTATGTATTTAATCCGCGAACATGAAAATGAGCGCCTGCAACATATTAATTTTCTATTTTGCTTATCACGGACTAAGGCGTTGGTACAAAATTTAAGCTACTAATTTATTTCTTTTTAGCATGTATGTATACATTATTTTAGAATTTTTATGGACAGTTTGCTATTTGTGTAGGTCTGTCACCACTTCCATATCACTTATAACCCATTCATCCTGTCGTAACTAATTTCCGTAACTCGTAACACAAGTCCTCTTTGACAAACTACTACTAGTTGAAGCTAATAAAAGCGTGTTAAAAAAATATCTTGATAATGTCAAATACGGTTTGATTAAATCTGATGTGCCTTAACTCAAAATGCTGACTGCTTATCTGCTTTTAAGATCTAATCGATGCAATGATAGGGTTCATGAGATCTTATTCATCTTATATTATCTAAAGTTATCTGTAGTATTCTCCTTTACTGTGTACGGTGTTGAGTAAATATCTACTAAATATGTCCCTATTTACTAAGCCTACCTAAATAATTTTAAATCTAGGTAATATTATTACTAATGCTATGATGGAACTTATACAATAGGAATGTGAACACATTAAAAAAATATTCCTTTAAAAAGGATAACAGTCAATTAAATTATGTTCATTTAAATTACTTTCGCAACAATAAAAAAAAACATTGGCTTGCTAACGTTTTATGACATCATATTATTATATGTTTTATTGTTCATTATAAAATGTATGAAGATATTACATTTTGACACCTCATTTTTAAACTCTCTTTTCCAGCGACATTTTGAAATCAGTTAGGTACCTACGTTTATTTTATACATTTATTTCGTTACATAAGTACAATTAGATGTTATCTATTACTTAAAGTTGTAAACAAGCAAGATATAGTATAAGTATAAAGAATTTAGGTACCTACATTGAAATACTTCACGTCAAGTAGCTATTTAGAAACGTGCAATACTGTGAAATATTCTCTGAAAATATACTAACATTTTCTTTTTTTAAAAGTACAAAAAACAAAAGAACATGAAAATTGTTGTGGTTGTTTTTACTACATTGACTGAATCTTAATATAGATTAGTTTAGGTACTTTAACATCACCAATTTAACCTATGTATGTACCTAAGATAATGAAATAACGTAGGTAGGTACTTATCACATAAGACGTAACATTTGGAAAAATATAAGTCTGTACATAGAATAACATCTGTTTTGCGATATAAATGTAAAGGAACATTTCTGGGGTCTGTGCTTGTTTAATTAGCAAGTGAGATACCTTGAATGCAGCGTGTTTCAGCTGTACAAAGAGTTTACTTACTGCAGCGGAGGTAAGCAGAATGTAAACAATGTGCTGGCGACACAGTGCAGTCGCGGCGCTAGCTTTTAGCATTTAGCTTATTGGTGCAGCACCATGGAGAATGCTCCGTATTTCATTAGATAGTTAAACAGTATGATGTTGCAGTCTAATGTTGTTGTAATCTATATATTAATACATGAAGAGAAAACTTTAGGTTACATTTTTAAATACCTTACGCCCGAATGGATTTTATAATAAATAAATGCTCTAAGCCTTACGCCGAATGGAGTAGTCTAAATTTAACCTATTGAACTACAACCTACAACTTATTTGCCTACAACACTTTATTCATTATGTAACTTAACATTAGGTACATTAAGTAGGTAATTTATTTCCACATAAATGAAAAATTCAATGAAATTTAATCACACGCGACAAAAGAATTATGTTATTATAAATTTAGATGCTAAAACTTATTCAGTACCTACAAGCTTTAAGAGATAATATAGGTACAATTCTTTTTTACGATGCTTCAAGTACAGCTCGCACAAAAGGTTGTGAGCGTTTGCGTCTCATTAAATTTTTACAGGAACATCCGACATCTAAATGTTAGCTTGCTACGTGGCCTTGTGACCCTCCAAAATTGAGGAAAAACTGAATTTTTTATACATAAAATACTGCTGTTTCACCGAAAAAAGCTTGGTGATCTCTTCTCGTCACAAGTAAATAAGTAGGGAGTAGGAAAGCCAAGATGTTCCTGATAATCTTGCTCTAAAAATTACTATGAACTAGAAAGAATAAATTTTCAAAAAAACACTACCGATAGGGTTATATGGCACTAATATACTTAGAATTTAGCTCTAACGAAGCGGCGGGAAAAAAATCTATAATATCAATAAATAAACATCGTACAATAAAATAATCACAAAAATATGTAATGTAATTTATGTATGTAAAATACTGTAAAATACATAAATAAATCAATAATTTAAGTTTCGTTTTTCAATTTTAAGTTCATATTTTGTTGCAGACTGTGCGATGAACTAAATATTTTTCTTTCTTCTTTCAAATTACGAGTAAATGGTGAATTCTTTCAACTCATAAAAATATTTAACCTTACTCCGGTCCAATTTTATTTTATTCCGGGTAAGCGCTGCAACTGGAGTCTAAATCAACTCGGCACACTTTAAACGGGATCGATCCATCGAAAGATTTATCGTAGTTCCACAACACCGTAACGCTGCCGCTCACGTAAGGACTTTCCGAATCATTTTTCAGCTCAACCGACTGACAGTAGACCTCATCAGCTAACAACACTGCATTCACCACTGTATCGTTGCCATTAAGATGAATTTTGCACTTCCACGGCGTAAACGCCATGTATAAATATATTTGTGTAATTTTCACTACAAAGCCTTCCTTGTGACCACTTTGGAATATACTCACTTCTTTGTCAATAACTCGCGGACAAAACTGTCCTCCGGACATCAAGGCTTTAATATGCTTAGGATATATGACGTTATCGTTCCCACAGGAATGTTGAGTGCATCGGCTTTTAGTGACGCACCATGTACAATACTTTTTTTCCAAACACACAGCACATGACATAAAGTTTCGACATTTGTCTTCGCGGGTATCCGGAATGCCGATATCGCCAGTATAACAAGACCCCAAAACTGATGATAGAACTAAAAACTTCAAGAATAGATTGGAATCCATGTTTAAATTTGCAGCGGTTTTTCAGTTGTTGTGATATTTGTATGACTTTGGAATCTGTAAAAAAAAGCAGTACCCAGTCATTCTGCAGCACATCAGAATAAAATATTTTTTTCATAAACAACGTGATCAAGTCTACTTACCAAATGAACCGTACTTATAAATTATTTATTTATACAACTATTACACTATGCGGTCTCTAGGGTTATGTTTTATGTACATCTGGAGCCCGGGTATAAATATTGAAGTGGTAAAGGTTATCTACGATCGCTTGACAGCAAAATGGAAACTATACCTACTCTGCAATTAATTGGAAAATGTATACATTTACTCAAATACTGATTGCCACTTTGTAAGTAGCTCATGTACTATTATATGTGACTGATTCTCAACAATAGTAAGTTACATGTTGCAAGGATCTTTAGTGACGTATTAATTACTTTGCGTTTCTACGGTTAGATTTTTTTTAATAAATTACGCAGACATGCTAAAAGGTACTTAAATGAGACGATCACACCATTTGTAGGTATATAAATGTCAGCTGCATATACATAGATAAGATATGAATTAAATTACTTCCATCATGCCGATTCAGGCCTTTTCAAAAGTGGTACCTATAATGAAACACATAATGCATTATAGGGTTATTAGTGTTAATATAACATTGATTGAATATCTTACATAAGGCTCATTGTTTCTTTGTATAATTTATCACTGTCTGAAACTTTTATTCTTTTATAGTACTAAAATAAAGTATGTGTATACTTAATCCCCTATTTTAACAGTAAGTAATTCAGCACTTAATGGATTTCGCAGTAGATATCAGCCTTTCACTGCCAATTAGTACGTCCTCAAGCAAGATTTTCGTGCATTAATCATTCTGAAACATAACTCTACCGAGAATTTCTAGTTAGCTGTGAAATCAGAGTCTGCCCACTGAATTATTTCACTCTGGAAAATATTTACTTATACTACCATACCACGTATTAGAAATATTTATTTTAAATTTACGGGCTTAATTTAAACTCCTCTATTTCGCAAGCGGTAAAATTTTAAAACCACATACTCCCTACTTCCCCCCGTAATGCGAGCAGGTTCCCTCTAAAAATGAAAAGATAAAAAGGCTTTCTTCTAAGTTAGGTATACCTACCTACCAATATTGCAACGCTCGCTAGCGGTTACTGAAACTATCTACCACACGCACGTAGGTACACATATTAATGTACCTACGTGCAAAAGAAAAATTAAGAAAAATTAAATTATGTAAATCAAATGCTTAGCTATCATTGTAAGCGAATATACTCGTGATGTAAAGATTACTATATTTTTAACTATATTCTTAGATAGTAGGTATATACAACTATCACTACATTTCGAATTTGTTTTATTTAAAAGAGAATGGAATAAATAATTTTCAATACTGATAATAAATGTCGACACACAGGGGATTCGTAAGATGTAACGTATTTGTTCTGAAATTCGTAAGCTGGTCCCACAGGATCTGAAGAGAAATCTTTGCAGAAATCCTATGACACTTTATCTTCATGACAGGAATAAGACCTTGCAGGTCTTATCCTTTTACTTTTTGCAATTTTTTTTACACTCAGGTTTTGACTTAATTACTTTTTGAAACAGTTTTAAACGAAGTCTTTATTGAATTGTACCCTCATCAGGAGTAGGTAGGTTGGTACTAATTTTATGTGGATGAATTGTTCTTTAATTAACCATCTGTTTTCCCCTAATGTGTGTGTCCCCTAATATTAGACTTTGTGATAATCCTGTAATAATTTGTGACTAGGTACATAAATCTAATCTAAAATCTATTTAATTTTAGTGTCTCGTCGGAAAGGACTCAGATTACAACGGGCAAATGCTATCTGAGGTCGGTGAACCGACAAGAGAACCACCTGCATTGTTCACGTTTTAGATAAAA
>DWAV01001299.1:0-14058 GCA_018231305.1 Noctuana lactifera
CATACATACATACATACAAATGAACACTCGTCTAACAGCTTCGCTAAAAAAAGAAACGAGATCTAATTTAAATCAGATATTTTAGCATCATATTCTTCAATTTTAAAGTGCAAGTTAACACATGTTTATTTCTTTTTTACTTAATAATGTGAATTGGTAAGTTACATTTCGGTTAAAAAAATTCGAGACAAAAAGAGCAAGACAAACCTTATTTAAAATATTGGCTCCTTTACTAATAATATCAAAAACGCTCATAATCGACCTGCCTGTTGGTAGATAACTGGCGTTAAAGGATTGCAGGTATGTAACGTATCTTAAATAACGAACTTTGGTTGATACACAACCGTGTGTCTAAATGTAACTCGACTTGTCGACTGTCCATTAACCAATGACCCGTGGCCCTTTATTTTTAGTCCATATTGTACAGTCTGTCCTACGACCGGAGATAAATTTTGTTGCTATGAGCACGTAAAATGTGTCATATCAAAATAAAAAATACTTATCTCTATGAAGTCGGTAAAAAGTGAAAATTTCGCATTTCAAAATTCAGCTTCGAGTTTTTCATTTTAGTTAACTACAAAGTAAATAAATCGAAGAAATGGTGGTTGATGATGGATGATTAATATCCAAATAATATTTTGTCCCACATAATTATGTAGTAAGTAATAATGTGACTGTGATCGCATTCCAGCGTTAGATTCCATCCGATTAGATATAAGTTATATGCTCTGGTTAAATGCTCTAAGATAGCTGATAACTTCTTTAACTCCTTAACGCAAAATATCATATCATATCCACGAGTTAATGCGTGATAACTTACAGTTTCTGAGTGGTAAATGACAAGGTGAAAATGAGTTTCTTTACTCGAGTCTTTAGTAAAATGACGGTCGGATGTGGAAGGTTTATTTTATCTGATATATCACGGTAACCTGGAATTGTACCTCCTCTGGCGAAATGTATCAGTTCCACCATTCTTTAACCACAAGTTGGTTTAAGCCAACTAGCTACTTGGAGCCTTTGGAGGTCCATCGCTGGATGTATTGCCTAGTTGTCCCACTTTCGCCAGGCAAGTGTCCTCTAACCTTAGCGACTTCCAAGTTTCTAGTCCTGTTGCCAAGACTTTAGTTACTATTTAAAGAGATTTTCTCGCAAACCTTCGTTCCTTCTTGATTGTAGCTTACCTTTAACTAATCCAGCATGCGGTTTCTGCGAATTATATAACTAACCTTAGTTTGACGGTGTCGTAAATAGTAGTAAATAAGTTGCACATGTTAAATTCAAGTCAAACTAATTACTTTTCATCATTATTGTTTGCAGCAATCCATTATCTCATTTTGGTGTCAATGTTTTGTAAACGCTGTTATCAATGTAAGTTGATTTTAAGTAATTCCGTACTCTGGACCACAGAGAGCTTATTTTTAGTTCGTAACATTTGTAACAGTTTCATTCATTGGGTGCCCGTTAGCCTAGTCAAACAAATGTCGTGTTCTCTTCAATAAAATCAAATAAATCGAAATGGAATTCAAATATTACGTACGTTTCTAAATCTATTTATATTATTCTTATTTTCTACCAGTACATTTTTAAGCGGTTGTGAAAGTGTCAGTGCCTTTTCATTGATATTGTAGAACTGGGTGTCATTTTTGTAGTGCGGTTCTTTTTTTGATAATAGAAGTATTTGTTTTGTTATTGATTTTTTTTTATGGTTGAATTATTTTGTGAGTAACTTACTTACTTTAGTTACTATACGGTAACAGTAAAAGTTCTATGATATCTCACTATGTAACTAGTAATTAGATTATAAAGGAGTATTGAGAGATTTTCCGCAGGCTTTTTCTCTCGGTCAAACGTCTAAAGCCGATGAACTGATTGATTTATTTGACGTTAATTAGGTGTACGTGTTAATACCTTACAACGAATAAAATTAATTTAATTTTGTTAGTATTTTAAACTACGACGACATAGGGAGGAAAATATATATTTGTCCTGTAGTTAATAGTAATGTCTCCAATAGGTATCTATTTCTCTTTTTAACGATATCCTTTCTTTGTTCTCAGGTCTACATCATACTCATAATAACTAGAAGCGTTACATTCATACATGCGGATGACATTGAAACATTTAGAATAACTGACAAAGTTTTTACGTGTAGCAAATGGTTATCGTCAATTATTGATAATTTTTGCAATAATGTTTATAAAATTGTAAAAAGAGACACGAGTATTATGATGGGTAAGTTGTAAAACATTTTTTGTGTATTTTATAGCGAACGATACTAGATAGATGTAATTTAATTACTTTCTATCTCAAATGAGTATCCAATAAGTATGCGGGCCACCTGACGTTAGTAAAAAGTGTTAAGTCCTTTTTTGTAATTATGAAGAAGGTATTACACGACCCATGTGGTGTAGTATTCACCAGCCGATCGACTATTCGAAGGGCACCGGGGATTCCCAATGGGGGAGAAAGTTTAAATGATAGAATTTAGATTTCTGTTCTTAGTCTGGATTTTCATATCCAGCCACCACTCAGGGTAACTTTCTTTAGTAGATAATTATGACCTTCGTTCATGGTCGGATGCCATGTAGATTGGGAATCCTGAATAAAGTAAAGTAAAGTTAAAAAATCCAGTTAACTATATAAGAAAAACAACTATAAAATGTTATTGTTCTAGATAAGCTGACGCCTAAAGGTCTCAAGAGTATAAACAGGAGACTCCTACCTGAAGAGCGTTGGCGGCGCGTGCGCAGACAAGTCGCTAGTGAGTGCTGCGAGCGACCCTGCACCGTCGGCAACATCATAATGTACTGCCCCGACGACGCGAAATTATTACGGGAAAACCCTGACATCTTCGACTAGGCCATTGAACCTTAAGACGAAAATAACTGAATACCTGCAGTATTGCAATCAGCAGCAGCTGAAAATGCAGTTACGAAGTTGACACAGCAATCCGTCCAGTGCGGATGCTCGCAATGAATTAATAGACAAAATAACAAATTTTGTTAGATTTGTTGCGATTATTACGTACTACTCCGTACGAGTAGGATCGGGCACCTCAAATTGAATCGACCGGAAAGTGTCGGAGAATGTGAGTCGGTAGTTAGGTGTATTGAAATATAGTATTACTATTTATAAAGTTGAAATTGATAACGAGTGGACGGAATAAACGATAATAAGTTCATGCAACTCTTGTTTTTTTTTATTTAATAGGCTCAGACGGCAATAAAGCTGTGTTCCTGTAATTATTATTTAATCATCCAGTTACTGACATACACTACAATCTTTATTGGAGCCTGTTCGACATACGAGCTAATTAATTAATCCTCGGTTTACCGTCTACATCACTAATTAGATATTTCTTTGACAATAAAACGTTTCTTATCTTCCTCTCTATTTGTTTTTTTATCCTAAAAATGTAAAGAAGTTGTCCTTTTACACGATTTAAACTAGCGACCGGTCTTAAACTTTACCTAGGTATAGGGTAGGTATGTGATGGAAAATACTTGTACAAACGAAGAAAATGTGTCGTTCGCACCATTTTATTAAGTCTAAAACACTACTTAGGTCGGTAGTAGTGTTAAGTAGATACCTACCTATTGTCGAAGGTAAGTAAAAAATAATTTTAAATAACAACTTAACTTATTGTATCTCAGTTAAGTACCTACTGATTTGAAATTACTGAGAGCGTAATGTAAAGAGAAGGAAATATTTTCTATTTAAGTAGGTATTTTTATGAAGCTATTTTTAGCCAGGTATAACAGAATTAATGGAATGTATCCAAATATACTAAGAAAGCTGTGACGCAGTTCATTCATAAAATCTATGAATAAGTAATTGACGAATATTATCATGTGTTAAGCTCATTCACCTAAGTAATTTTATACAATCGTTGATTGAGATGACAATTAAGGTAGAGCTTTAGTAGTGTATTGAGCGGAAAACAGTAACAATGTTTACACTTAAGAAAATAACACATAATATATAATTAATCGATTACAAATATGGTAGATACGAATATACCTAACCATTCGCACTTTTAAAACAAATATTTGTAAATAAATTACAAATTACATCATTTTGAATTATTTTTCCGCGCCAAAGTAAACTGGTACATTGAGGAAGATTTGTATGTCGATGTTGACAACATTATGTATTTGCTGTGATCAGACTAAATCAGTAACGAAAATCGCTCGCTTCTGCTATGTGTGATCCACGCTTCAGGATTTTAGCACCTATATAAACATGAGTTTACCTAAAATTAACATACAATTTCACGTCTTCCCTTGAACAAGAGTTTTAGTTAACGCAGGTAAACTTTACTTTTTTGCTAGTAATTTTCTTAAGTACCTACATATAATTTTAATTGAAAACTAAAGATAAACAAGAGTTCTGCTTACAATAATGCTAAAATTGTTTTTATTTACAGAAGTGACAATAAATTATTATTGTAAAGAAAACTTTAGTGTTGCCACCATGCAAATTGTATTAATTTTGGCAAGTTTCATGGCAATGACAGTAGCCGTGAGTGCAGAAAAGGAGACACCAGTGTTCCTTTGCGGACGACAGCTGGCCAACGCTAGGGTTATTTTATGTTACGGCTCCGAATACGTAAACAAGAAGAGTCTCGATACTAGTAAGTATCTAACGAAATAATAATAATAAATAATTATATACGTGAAACAAATTTGCAAGATTAAGCTTTTTTTTAACCGACTTCCAATAAATCTGAGGCTCTCAAATAACTTCATCGAATTCAACTGAATTTTTTTTATGTTTGTTACCTCATAAATTTCGACTGGGTGTGAACGGATTTGGATGAATTTTTTTATTTAAAAGCTGATGCTTGTCGTTTGGTCCCATTTAATTCGGTCCAGTTCTGACAAAGGCATCCATGAGAAAACTATATAAGTCTTAAATTTAAGTATGTGCGCGACAACTTTGAAATCGGCTTTATTCGTAAAGCGAGTTATAATTATAATAGCATTTCTTACTATAGGAAATAGAAATCTAAATATATTTATTCAGAATAATAGACAGTATATGTAAGGTAAATTCGTGCAACGACCTACCTATTCCTAGAGCAATAGTATTCTAGTAGTAATATACATTTCCTGTGGGACCGTAAATTATTTTGTGCGTATTACGAGTATAATTAAATTAGCGGTTGCCCTGCGCTTTAGAAGCTACGATGAAGGAAAACGGAAAAAACACCTACATACTTTTCAACATGTAATGTTCACAAACCCGCTACCTACGGCACTATAAAAACTAAATAAACCATACAACAATAATCTAATACTGGTAACAAAAAGCCACAATAAACAAACAAATATTATAAAAACACCCAGTTAAACGTACCTACATTTTGTTTAAAAATAAACCTCAGTTTATCGTACTTAATAACTCAATGGTTTTTATTATAAGTAGATACTCGAAGTAAGGACACAGCGGACACTATTTATATATTTATCTAATCATCTACTGCTATGCTATTTAAAAAAATAAGCATATAAAAGGCTACAATAGACAATGGCTAAAAGTTTGATTAGCTTATGTTTTGACAGCTCATTACCTAAAAGTATCTAAAATGACTCCATATTCCGATACAATATAGTAAACTGTGAACATATTGTATTACAGCATTTGCAGCAGTAAGTGACGAAAAATGGCACGAGGACTGGCCGTGGCTTGGACGCCGAGGAGCACTAAGTGCCAGTTGGACCCGGTACAAGCGGGGCGAAGGCCTAGCTGACCTGTGCTGCCTCAAACCATGCACCACTGACGTAATTCTCAACTACTGCTGACCTAATACGGAATCAACAATAATATAACTCTAGTCACATTCAAGGCTGTATAGAAAACTGTATCAAAGTGTTATTGAAATTTTACTGTAACTTGCTGACTCATTAAATTTTTAAGCATTGTATATAATTTTATTTCTGCACTATAGAAATTTCTTAGTACATATATTTTTAAAAGTAATAATATATATATTTAGATCCATATATTTACGTATTTATAAGTAACTTTTACTGAAGTATGAATGGAAACGTATCTTCTATTTATTGTATAAAGGGTACCTACTATAATTCTGTATGGACTATATAATAAACTATTTATATAACTCTATGTTTCTTTAAGATTCTAATTACCCTTTTTTGTATTTATTAATATACCTATATCTACAGTGGTCTACCGTCTCGACCATAGTTATATTGAAGTATAAAAAAATTCTAAACTCTGAAAAAATGTAGGCCATAAACCTCTCATGACCAGCTGAGAGACTATAATAGATTACCGAAGCAAAGAAATAATTATTGTGTTAATAGTAGTAGTAATGGATATTCCTTCTTTTTATAAAGTTAAAGTAAAAACTATCATTTCTACTATGTTAAAAATGTTAAAATTTCGAAACGTATATAAAAATAAAAATTTCGATAAATCTTTGGGACAAAGTAAGCTGAGGCAAGAATAGGTAGGTTGCATGGAAATTGTGGTGAAATATTGATTAAGTATATTTTGTCCAATTTTAGGACCTCACAATAGAGTTTGTAGGCCGAATTCAGAAAACCGCAGCACGAGCACAAAGAAACTGTTTGTATTAATTCTATGTACGTACTTGTTGACGTGTTACAGATTGATATATTATAACCTACATAATTTTTACATTTTCTACGAGTCTTTTTAATTTTACCAATATTAAAATTGTGTCTGGGATGTTCTATCAATAACTACCTACTGTAAATTAATTTTGTTTCCGATTTAAAGGTGTATTGTATGTATTAAAAAGATTAACGTGATTATTCTATATTAACACCATTTAACATTTTCTTTGTCTGTAAATTGCAACGAAAGAACTAAAATCAGGCGTCGAATGCGTGCTCGTTGGTCATTTCTTCATTATTACGACGATTAAAGTAACTAGAGTTAAATATAAAATTTGTTATAAAAGGCAATAAGGTAGCAGGGTTTTGTAGGTATTTGCAGCAATATGCAAAAGCTTTATTGGATGCACTTACTGAAAACCATTGAAGTGGCGATTGGGGTCTAAACAATACGATACGCGTATCGGTGGTGCACGGTGGACGAACGAATCTCTCTCTATTGAATTTACCAGCGGAAGTGAATCGGATCCGGTACAAATGTTGCATACGGGACTATTGTAAACAAAATGTTCTGTAGAATCCAAACATTTAACAATAAGCTATTTTAATAAAGATAAAATACCTATTCCGCTTCCAAAAGGTTCCTTTTTATAGAGTCAAATAATAATCATAAAATATTTAGTTTTTGGTGTACCTAATGTTTAAAAAAATACATATATATACAAAAAAAAAATACTAAAGCTTCGTGCAGAAATAGTTACATTCAGTAGGTACCTACTTGTTTAATTCAAATGCATTTTCTTTTAAGTTAAACTATGAAGCTAAGCCAGTTTAAAATTGGGATGTTGCATGCGGCTCGGCAACGTTTTCTTTACCACAAATAAACTGCAATGCAACTGGACCTTTTTAAAATTTATCGTTTGATTTAATCGAAGTTTTAATACCTATATGGAAGTTCGCACTAATGTGATTTATTTAAAAAGAAAATAATGCTGTTATAAACTAATTTCTTTATCTTAAACGAGCAAGGATTTGTTTGCTATCGTCCACAGACTACCTGATGTTAAATGCCACCCATGTACCATGTAACACCCTTATACCACCATGGTATTCAAGTCCAAAGTATTTCCGGCATCCACAACTCTCCGACCGGAACAAGAACTTGTTACGATTTTTTCATGAATCGGTGAAACTAGTACAGTATGAAAAGAGGGAAAATAAAAATTATTTATTTCTTGTTTATAATATTTTTATTTATTTTGACAATTACCTATCACCATAATCAACGTAATTATACAGTCAGTAGGTACATAATATTATTACACTTTATTACACGTACTTAATTGTCTTATGTAGGTAAGTGTTTATTCATTGTAATTGATTTATTTTTAATACGATTTTAAAATTTTAAGTCTAACGTATCTACGAGTAACACAATTCTAAGAATGAAAATGAAACGAATAAGTTTTAATGTATGCTATTTCTGCGGTATTATCTTAATTTCAACAAAATGATTAATTTATAACATGTAGCACAGAAAAGATTATTCAATTTAAATTCTTTATTAAACTTATATTATTTAAAGGTAATTTTAATCATGTTCTATTATTGACGTGCCTATTATATCTATGTGTTTATGTATTTACCTAATAATTAAGTGGATTTGCAAAGAAGTATAATAATATGTTAAGAGGCATACTGTAGCGTGGACAGATTGATAAGGTCTTGATCCTGTGGACCACATTGCCCAGTTCTCTGGGCTTTCATCTGGTCACGAACTAGTAGCAATCTCTGCAAATTAAAACATTAAATAATATTCTTTTTATTGCATATTATTATGTTTCCTAACAGAAAATTACCCAAAAATATTGACCCATAAAATCTATTGGTTAGTGTTAGGGGCACTACAATTTTATTATAACCTAATTTTACCTGTGTTGTGCATTTCATGACGACTGAGCACTACGTATTTTTTATCTTTGTCTTCATCCTCAATTGTATCTATAAGAGAAATATAGAAAAAAATATTTAAATGAGGTTCTTAAATTAATTTGCCAAAATTGTCATTAAAGAATGAAACTTAGATGACCTACGAGTACATCTCGTACTCGTACTCGCAAGTTCCTAGTACATTTGTACATTTGTACGAGTACTCGTAAATTCTTTACTAGGACTTTCTATTCGATTTAATTTACAATTTACAAGGCGTAATTAGAAATTTCCATATTTTTCTTACCTAATTTTTACTAGACACTTCTAATATTTCTTATCTATTTACTTTTGTATTAACAAGAAATGCGTGAGCGCTAAATAATTGGGTGATGTCTTAAAAGACGAACTACTCGTATGTTATAGCATTAAACTATATTATTATTGATAGAGTGTAACTATGGTTTTTTATATTTAGAATATTTAAGAATTTGAATAGGTCATTTTTTTATGAACTTACTATAATAATAAACTGTGGAAATTTCCTGTAAACTTGTCGGTACTACTCGTATCGTGGTCGGAGCTGCCGTTGCATCTGCAAGTGCTAAAATTAAATAATATGGGTATTATTTGAAGTAACCCTTATAGGTTGTAGACAATTAATTTTTCAGAAAATAGTTATGTATGATAAAATACCTGTATGAGTTCAAAACAGCTATGGATGAGAGAAGAATGTGATGTTGTTGTGTAATGTTACCTATCTAATAGAGTTACTGTATTAAAATTTATTAAAATGTGGGAGCGGAATCTGAGTAAGAGAGCTTCTCCTCCCTCTAAAGTGATAGGTAAAAATTGGAATCGAAGTGTAATCAGTCTAGATTGGACTCTCTGAACTTCATCTTAGGTCTATTTAAATATCTAATTTACTGACTTAAACTTTAGGTAATAAAATAAATTAGGTACCTACATCTATTTAATTTGGCCTCACGTTGAAAATGGAAAAGAAAATAAGCACTCTACCAAAGTGTTAATGTAAGTAATTAAAGGAATTTACTATATAAAGTGACGTCATCTAGCGCGGTGCCGAGAGAGTTCTCTACGTGACATTTATACGAGCCGATATCTTCCCTCGACACGTTGTTTATCCTGAGGATTGCTTCATGCTTATAGCCAGCGCTTCTTATGCTCGCCTGGTATTTGGAACCTGTGAACGTTAAATTAACGAGCTCAATGTATTGTAAGTACTCATTTGTAAATTAAAATATACATTATTTAGCATGTACTTATACGTATTTAATAAAAGTATAAAGAACCATTTTGAATTTTGTTCCCATAAACGTGAGTCCAGATGACGACGGGGGTCGGATTGCTTTCAATATTACAAATCAACTCGACGGATTCATGCACGTAACCTCCTACCATTTTCTGAGCTGCTGTTGAAGTCGGCTTACCTGAGCAAACAAAAAAAAAATTACTATATAACGGTAATAATAAATATCATTTAAACAGAAATTCCTCTTCAGGTAGAGTCAGCTATTGTCTACTATTATGTAGAGTCATCTTTTGTCGCTAAGGAATGTTTTACGATTATAAAGTTAACAGGAAAATCTTATTAAGCTATTATAGTGAGAGTAGACATCATATCAGGGATCAGAAATTACAACGTACATAATACTTGCAACAAAATCCTTTTGCTAACGGAAGGCGGGACACCGTTGGTCGCGATGCACAGATATGCACCGTTCATGTCGCGGCTAACTGTTGACACATTGAGCCATTCACCACTCCACTTGCTTACTGAAATTATAGCATGTATAAGTACAGATAATTCCAGATACAACATGCAATTTTTATACACAAATAGAACTAAATGGTGATGGTAAAACATTTGCGTAAATTAAATTTCGATAAATCGGAGCAGTGGCAAGTTGTGATAGTAACTTTAAAAAACATAAGTATCTAGTAGGAAGGGGAGTTTGTCCAGCATTTTGGAGTATAGGTCATGCTTAAGAAATGGCTATTGCCAAGATCTGTAGATATTTAAAAAGTTGTAAACGCAAGACGTCTGCTGCGTGACCCACATACCCAATTCCTCGTTAATCCTCATTGGTGCAGAATCCTCTCTCCTCCAGGTGATTGTTGGTTGAGGAGTGCCCGACGCAGCACAGTGCAACATAACATTGTCACCCTCTTGTACTATCTCCCCGCTGTTTCCTGAATCTACTATATCTGGGGGAACTGACGTATAAAATACATTAAATTAACTTCTTACATGTAGAACAGAATTGTGAACCGGTTTGGGTACGCCGAAAGGTTTAACTTTTTTTTAACTCATTGCACTTACCAAATACCTGAAGATAATGCGTCAGAGTAATCATTGGCTCAGTATTGACCTGACACATGTACTGGCCAGCATCAGAGGGCCTGACGTCTCGCAATGTCAGCGACCAGGACTGAGCGTCCCCACGGGCGACGGCCACGCGATGGTTCTTTGTAATCACCATAGGCCCAATTGTTAGGATTGTTTGCGTGTCCACGCGTAACCATGCTACCTGAAAAGTGTACTTATTTGTAAATGTAGTATATATCTGTTTAGATATACTACATTTACGTATGTATGTTTATACGGTATAGCGTTTTCAATAAAATGGTAGTATAAGATAAAAAAATATGATACAAAGATACTGTAAAAGTCCACATTTTATATAAAATTAAATGTAATTTGATTACTCTCAAATCTGTCTGAATGCACGATATGGAATCGTGAAAATTGAATTTTGCGAGCACTTCACCAATATTAATTCAAAAAACAATACTGTAACATCAATTCCATTTCAGCCATGGATTTTGGCTGTAATTTTATTTTTACTATTATTATTATTAACATCGTACTTCCACATGTATTAACAATGATTTGATTGGAAAGCTTTTAGCATGGACGAAAATTATTATTCATTTTTCAGCATACATTTTCATAAAACAATCTTACACATGTGATACAAGTCCCTATAGGTAATCGGTTTACCTAATGGAAAGAGGGTCTTTGAAGTGAAGGTTCCGAGTACCGAAAACCCAGCAGCCTTGCTTGATTTTTAACAGATTAAGAAAATTATTATCCACCGGAATATTTTTTGTTACGTATTCGTACGTCCATCTAGGTCGATTTCAACGGTACTTTTTGTATTCATAAGGTACTTGTAAGTACATAATAATATATCCAGGCCCGGTCAGGAAACAAACACTTCGAATATACGTCTTACGTTAATATTCTTTATGACTTTCTTCTGATATCTATTATATAGGTACGTACTTCCGTAGCATTTATTAAAAAAAACATTTCATAAAGGTAAAGATAGAGGAAAAAATCCTTAACAAAGAGCTTGTCCCGTATTTAATGTAGGTATTCGTATAATAATATAATAATATGGGGCTGTGAGTTTGAAGCGTTTTTATTTTACTGTTACGTTCAACTGAGTTATGTATAGCGTAAGTTATTCCCTTAGCTATTTATAATACATGCATAAAACATTTAACCGGTCCACGTTAACCGCGTGATTAAGCAATTAGATCTCATGTCTGTAATAGCTTTTATGTCATTAACAGTCCCTGCCGCTTGGATGAGTGGGTTTAAGCAAGGAGGAAAATAGAACCGCCGCTATATTCCACGGGAGCAACGTCCTAAATGCTGCAAATCCAAAATTTACTCACATATAGTGCCATATGGGCAATATATTTATATGGATAAATCTGCCCGCGTTTTACGTACTATGTCACAAGAGGAAGATTTGGATGGAATTATCCTGTATATATCTACTTCTAACTAACTATTGACGCACTTTTTTATCTTAATTTTAATTCATTAAACTTTAATGAGTTTACTATGGCCTTTAAACGTTAAAATTCTCAAACACACAACAGTGTTTGAGAATTTTAACGTGATGATAAGAAAATAGGTTATTTTCATTTACCTGCAACTTATTTAAGTAATCTAAACAGGCCTTTAGCTCTGAATGGAAAGGCATTAGGGCGGGAAATGAGTTATAGGTACTATTAGTTCGACTAATGGAGAACGTAAGTAAATGCCATCTTCGTAGCGGCCGCTTGAGACCGCAGCGCAGGTGGCATTCGTTATGAATGAACTTGTACTTAATTAATACTATGATCATATCTATTTTGTATCCAATAATCTTTATCATCTTTTGAAACCTCTGGTTTTTCAAATTGTTTGCGTATTATAAATCATCACTGCTCTTTGGTGAAGAAAAAACATCGCGACATTACATGCAGGCCTGGGAGTTTTAAATAAAATTTTCGAATCACACGTATACTTAGTATATTACTTACAGCAAACCACACAAGGCCAGCGTGGTGAGCTATGGCGTAAATCTTTCTTATATTTGTGAGGATATCCGTGCCCAAGAGTTGCACAGTGATGGGTTGATGATGATAATCTCTAGATGTATCAAATAGCAACGATACCTTTTTCGTAATTTTGGAGAAAATTATTTTACCCAAGACGTGGAAATCCAATATAAAATTCACATAACGTCGACGTCATTAAAGAAACTAAGTATATATCGCGTAAAGTTTTAGTAATGTTATGAACTAAGTACCTACAGTTTATGTATAAATCTATACGAGACGAGTGCACTCACCTTATGATTTTGCAGGTTTTCCACTTTGCAAGTAAAAGTGGCGTCCCTTCCTACTACCACAGTCAAATTTGTCGCCGTTCCCATTAATTTAGGTTCATCTAGAATACAAAGTTACAGGATAAAATTTTAAGTACCCGATTTTTTAATTTTAAGAATTTAACAACTTAATATTATGTACGTTTTAAATAAAACTTAAATAAAATTTAAATAAAAAAATAAAAATTATGTACCTTATGTTTATCGAAAGTGACTACTTTGGAATAGTGTTAGTGGATCTATCATTAAATTAGAGACAAGGGTCAGGTAGTGAAGAAAAAATCAACTGATCAATGTAGGTGGATACATTATTATGATTGTGTTATAATAAATAATTGAAATTTTTTCTACAGAAAAGAAGTATCAAACTATGACGGTATTTACTAGATAACCTTGGTTTTTCAGTTAGATCAACAAATAACTCGATTTCCGATTTGTAGCTCCCAGTAACGGTAACTAATAATTGGTTCACTAGAGTGCTGAATACGGAAGAGACTTAGAGTTTAACTGTGACATAATGATTTCTTGTTAACTTCCATTCCCATGCTACCTGGGAATTTGGCTTCTTGGCTGGAAAACCTCACTTACATATGCGCACAACTCCCTCGGAATATTGAAACGTTAAACATTAGGAACGACGTAAAGTTTTGCCGTTTCATAATTGTACTTTAACTAGTCAGTGATTAATGCTTCGAATACCAAACGACTGCGGAATAGTACATTTTACAGTAGTTACAAAGACCCTAGAGGAAAGGTATATGTATTTGTATATACGGACAAACACTTATTTTATAAACAAATTGCAGCACGCATATTATAACTAGTTCGCTCTC
>DWAV01001300.1:0-14054 GCA_018231305.1 Noctuana lactifera
ACATTGGATGAACGTCAAATAATACGGTACATCGGCTTTAGGCGCCCTTTTGGCTAAGGTAGGCCGGGAGAAAAAAGGCAAAAAAAACTCTCGGCACTCCTTTAAAATCATTGAAACATTATTCAGTTTCCGTCACATTCACAATCGAGGCCACGTATCACGTGTCCTCACATCAATATTATGTAGCATTATATTTAATTTAATACTTGTATAGACAATCAGTACTTATACATAGACATTAAATCTTTTTGTTCTCTTACTTCTAAGTGTATTGTATTCTATATTTATGCTCCTTATATGACTAAGATTAATTTCTCTGTACTACAGGTGGTTACTTTTGATGAAGTTCAGATATCTTGTAGTAATATAGCGAAAAATTCGGCATTCTACTGGATAGTAAAATCTTTCAAAGGGCCGCATATTAAAGAGGCTAGTCAAAAGATTATTGCAGTGTTTTCATACTTTTGTTGGCTGCGTTATTTTACTCTCTCTCTCACTAAAATTTTGCTTTACTAAAATGTCTACTTTTCCCCATTTTTGACTACACTACGCTAATATCTGGTATCTAGACATAACCATGAAGAAATTTGATAAATTACCAAATTTAGTAATATTATTATATTGTTGTTTTTTTGTGTACATAAATATAATTTATGATATTGTTATTTTTTACAGAAAAAAACTTTCATTACTGAGTCAAACACCGTCTCAAATCTTCACTCTCTTTCATATCTAGCCCATAATTAATTTTGTGTCCAATATAATGCGAATTTATTAGTTAATAAGCTCCTTAAATTTATCTTAATACCTCATTTATGGCTACATTAGGATCTTAAACGTCATTTCCGGAACATACGTCACTTAACGTTTGGAAACTGAATCTTACTCTAGTTTGTTTCGTAGCAACATTTAGTTTCATTTCATAAAATTCTATTGACTTTCTATACCATGCCTCACTTATTTATAATAATTAATATAATATACTATTAGATGATAACTTTTATTAATTGTCTTATTGTCTGAATTTTTGCCTGTTTTGTGCTCATATTATGATACGATAGAGGAGAGAAGACTGTTCCCGGCATTAGAACTGTGATGGACAGTGATGGGTCTTGTTGATGATGATGATGATGATGATGATTCTGGTCATCTGTTTTGCGTTTTTTTTAGCACTAAGTAATTATAATATACGTATACGGATTTTCGATATCGATGACTTCCGATATTTTAGGCGGTCTTATATCGATATTTAGCGGTTTTCTGATTCATCTACATCACTACAATAAATTTATATTTATTTTTTAGTAGAGTAGACTAGTAATTTATCTCACTACTATCGTCTTTGATAAAATTTCTGTGGAAAAGATTGAAAGGTAATAAAAGAAGAAATAAAGGGAGAAAAACCTTAATCCGCAGATCATTTAGAGCATTCTTTCCCTTCCATTGTGTTTTGATACAGCATTCATTAATTTTAATATCGCTAATAAAATCAAAACAACGCACAGTGATATGAAACTACAGTTCTTATTTATTTTTAAGTAACTCAGCTATTTTGTTACTTACAATAATTTATCAGCATGTTTAAAAGCAGAGGTGATATTGTATATAAATGTACCGTGCGGTTGTTAGAAGATACGGAAATATTAGAATGTGAATTTCACGTGAGTACATGTTTCTTTACGCAAGCTTACCAAAACATAAAATCTGTATTTAATAATAATAATGTATTCAATTGTTTTGCTTGGTATTTCATTATCATTTTAAATTTGTAAAAAGAATGTTTACTTTTTCAGCCTAGCTATAAAGGTAAATTCCTGTTAGAACATGTGTGTCAACAATTAAATCTAACAGAAACAGATTATTTTGGCCTTCGGTATGTTGATGCTGGTGGCCAAAGAGTAAGTACATATTTGATCGACTAATAAAAATATTACTGAATAAAATCTTGTCATTTTCAAAATGGGCAAACAGCGGAGATGCTATTCTGAAGAAAACTAAATTAAATATTGTATTTTTATTTTTCAGCATTGGTTGCATTTAGCTAAGTTAATACTGAAGCAAGTTAAAGGTAAATAATATTGATATGTTTTGTAGATTAATGATTAAAGTTTTGTAGATTAATTTAATTGAATCCTATTCTTCAACACTGACTAACTTTTTGTATACCTTTTTTGATATTGCAGATGCATCACCAATATTATTTAGTTTTAGAGTTAAATTCTATCCCCCAAACCCGTTACTTCTTAAGGAGGATGTGACAAGGTTTCAAATATATCTTCAGCTGAAAAGAGATTTGCTGCACGGAAGGCTGTACTGCACAGCAAATGAGGCTGCTATGTTAGGAGCCCTCATTATACAGAGTGAGTCATTCATACAAAAATTTCTCATAGACATTTCCATTTTTTACTTGTCAAAAATATTTCTTGCAAGTAAAAAATATTTTACTAAGACCTTGGCTAAAATTGAAGAAATACCTACTGTATTTTCAGTCTTTGGTCAATAAATAATATATTTTCATATATTATTATAAGTCATTTACTGTACACATGATCGCAAACCTGCAATAGTAAATGAAAGTTTAGTACTGATGTCTAAGGTTCATACATTTTTACATGCCCTATATAGCTTGCTTTTATATAATCGAAGATGCTTGGTCACTGACTATACAAAATCTTGTATCAAAATCAAAATTTAATATAAGAGGAAGCCCACATTCATAAGTGGTTTTTTGATGAATAATGTGAGATTGCATCTTTTGCATTATGTTTTTGTCTTGTTCCAGTTGAGCTCGGGGATTACGACCCCAATATCCATGTTGGGAACTATGTTACAGAAATGAGACTTTTGTTGAGACAAACAGACGCTATAGAGAGTAGAATACAGGTGAGAAAAATTAATCTGGAGAAGATTTCCTACAAACCAAAGAGGAGATAGGTGCTCTATTCAAAATGTAGCATTTCTTGTACATATAGGTTGATGCCTTGTGTTACTTCTGAGCAAGGAGATGGTTACGTCCAATTAAAACTGCTCCATGCAATCACACATTTCGTATTAAACAAAGTAAATTGTTTCATGGATTAAAAGGTATTGCTGTTTGGCTCATAAAGGCTCTGTAGAATTCGTCCATTTTCTCGAGATATTAAAAAAAATTATCTGGTTGTACAACTTGTGAACTTTTAAATTTTAATATCTTTGCTATATTCTCTGTATCTCCTATAGTGACTCTGAACCAAGTTGTCGAAGGTTTGATTTGGTCTGAAGTAGATTTCCTATAGACTGTTTGTATAATTAGATGCTAATGTGCTAATGATTCCTTGTTTTGTCATTTATTGTAGGAGCTACATAGGGAACCAGTAGAGGGTACGCCGGGAGGGACTGGTGGGGTCAAAGGTCTGTCTACGCAAGAGGCTGAGAGATCATTCCTTAAAATAGCCTGTCAACTTGACACTTACGGAGTAGACCCACATCCAGTTAAGGTACTTACAATATTTCTAACCATCAATGGATTATACCACCAAATTATGTTGTCTTAATAAATAATGTAAATCACTTATTTTGTGTTTGCTCTAAAACTGCTATAAGATTATATTTTTTAAATGTTCCTTCTCGCTGGATATTTTCTTAAATTATAAATTGCTTTTAAAATTTATGCTAACAACAAAATTGTATTCAATTCAGTCCAGTCTCTTTTTTATACAGGATCACAGAGGAAATCAGTTATATCTAGGTATCAATCATGGAGGCATCCTAACATTTCAAGGCAGTCGGAAAACACATCATTTCAAATGGTCTGAAGTGCACAAAATTAACTTTGAAGGCCGAATGTTTATCGTTCATCTCAATTATCCAGAAGTAAGTTTTGTTTTCTCACTTTTTTCTTGTATCATTTGATATTATGCTCGTTAAGTTTTAAATTTAATTGATATAACTAAACTAAAATGATATTATCTTATATTTAAAGTGAAATAGATGTTACAACAAATCATTTAAAAGTAAATTGAAAAGATTATATATTTTAAATTTTGACTTTTCTATTTTTATTGATAACTTGGAAATAATTGTGAAAATACAATTACCAGCTCAAGCTTTTCTAATCGACTACATAAAATTAGTATTGTATAGTTTGAGGCTTATGTTAACTTATTATTTGTTATTCTTGTATTTTCCAGAAAAAGCATACAGTTGGTTTTAAATGTCCTAGCGGCGCATCATGTCGACACGTTTGGTGTTGTGCAATAGAACAGATGCTGTTTTTCACGTAGGTTTTACATTACAAACTAACGTCCAATTGCATGAAGCTTCGTTATACTTAATGCCTCCATTATTCTCTAGTGGTAAAAGACACAAAAATAGAATAATGATAGACTCTAACCTTGAATGTTTTTCATACGAATTTTTTACGGGGAGTAGTAATCTAGTATTACCTACACCCATTTTATCGAGGCGTTTTTTTCGAACCTGACAGAATAATGATGCTGCTGAGAATCGAATGAATATGAATCGATTAGTATGAATAATAATTATTATTCGATGTTTGGTATCATCTGACGGTGTGTTTTGTTGTTTGTCATTGAAGGCTCGCGTCGTCGTCGGACGCGTGCGTGTACTCGGGCGGCGGGCTGTTCTCGTGGGGCACCAAGTTCAAGTACGTGGGCCGCACGGAGCGGGAGATCCTCGAGAGGGACGGGCTGCTGGCGCCGAGGGACTCCCAGGTCGGTCATCATTGTCTAGTACCCGAAAGACCGGGATTAGCTTTGTATTTTTTTTTGGTAATCGAATGAATGGCATTGACATCTTATTCTCTGACATGACATATCATTTCATCATCATAGTATCGGACAGTATAATCAGGCAGCTCAAATTTACGACATAAAATGAGCGGCATACCATAGATATTTTAGCAGTTTTTTGTTGCCTGAACGGATAAAATGATTTTCTAAAAATGAAACCTAGTTAAGATCGATTTATCGTCCCTGATAACCTCTGCATACTAAATTTCACGAAAATCGTTGAAGTCGTTTCCGAGAGTTGCCCGTTTAAAGATATTAGATTTAATAAAATTATCCATGAAACATACCTATTAAAGCTCGGATTTGTAGCGGTTCATATTGCCGAAGACCCAAGGCAAAGCGATTAATGCTTTTTAAAACTGGCAGCAACAATATCATAATAATGTTCTTTTTTTGTTATAGGAAGAAGGTTCCAGTACTGGAGGCAGAAGAAAAGCTTCCAGTGTACCTGCTACTCCATCGACGCCGATGACGGGAGATTTCGGTACGCTGATTGTGTTATCTATCACGCTATTATCTTCAGTTTTGGTTTATTTCAGTGTAATGAAAATGCCACTAGTAAGGCATAACAAAAATCGATCGGCGTTCGAGTAATGTTATAATCGTCGAGTCAAAAAGAGTCTAGATGAGTGTGTGCAACATATAAAGGTTGTTGTTGTAAGACTGGTGATAGACGGACGGACAGCAGTCTTACTAATAGGTTTTATTCTTTGGGTATGGAACCCTAAATAGTGTTATTTGTATGTTCCAGGTTACAGCAGCCTGCCGCGCTCGACGCACAGCGCGCCGCTGGAGGAGAGCGGGCTGGGCGCGGGGCTGGGGGCGGCGCTGGGAGACGCGTGCGACGGCGGCTGCCTGCTCAGCGGGCCCGCCGTCGACATCGCGCTCGCCTGCTGCGACCACCTGCGGGCCGTGTCCGAGGAACCCAAACCCACAGGTCACTTATATAAGTTATGTTGCTACTCAATAGCGATTACAGACTGAGGACCGGGTGACTAGTGTGTGAAGCAATTACTGTGTGAGAGATGCTTGTATTTATTTCGTTGACCTGAATTATATTAATATATAGAAATAATTAATATAATCTATTACGTTCTAGTCTTGAATAGTTTTTTTTGACGACAGGTCCATGTGGGGAGTACGGTCCGCGCGACGCGTTCGAGCACTCGTCGACGGAGTCGGGCGCGACGACGCACGTGGCGCACGGGCTGGCCGTCGCGGGGCTGGGGGCCGAGCGCGAGGAGGCGGCGGCGGCCGAGGAGTGGGGCGGCGGCGGCGGCGGCGGCGGGCGCGCGTTCCGGCCGGTGCGCGCGTTCGCGGGCGCGTTCGTGGTGGCGTGGGTGGCGCTGGCGCTGGGCGCGGCGCTGCTGTTCGAGGCGGAGTGGGCGCAGTGGGCGCCGCTGCGGGCGCTGCGCCGCCGCCCCGAGCTGCTGGCGCTGCGCCACCACTACTACGCGCCGCTGCGCGACTACGCCAAGCGGAAGCTGCTCGAACTTTTCTGATTCCCGACACCGTCGCTCCGGTACACTCCGAGATGTCAAATTTTTCAGACCGATTTATGGCTTCCATCCGAATATTTTCTGGTATTCCCTGCTATGTTTGTGATACTCTGAAGTATCTTATCTAGATTGACGCGCTGGGAAGAGCGGCCCGCTCTCCCACCTGTTCAAATCACCTGCTGACATCATATTAGGTACATTTCGATCCAGAATATGTATTAAGTGTATATTGGAATATTTTTAAGGTTAGTACACTTTACTTTATGCTTTTTTTTACATAGTACAATTATTTCTTAAGCTTGTTATGTACTTTTTACGCACAACCCTTGTGATAGTTATCTTTTATGTATGTCCACGCTTTGTCCTCTAGTGAATAACATGGACATCGTACAATTCGTACATTATTCACCAGAAGCATTCTTATTTTTATTTTATAATGATACCTTATTTATTTTAGTTATTTGATACGATGACATATTATATTAACATTACTAATAGACAAACCAGATCTGTACAATACATCATAATAATGAATCTCAACTATTGTATCTTCTCATGATAATTATGTATATTGTTTACATAATATACTTCTTTTGACATGTTTCTAAAACTAAAGACTTTAATTCAAATGTGAGTATATTGTCAGGAGTCCACTCTGAAACCAGCTAGTCTACTTAATATATTTTATTGTTAAATTTTTTATGCTTTATTTACTGACATTCCATTTAAATGTTTTATATTTTTGTTAATTTTATTAAGTTTTCAAACAATTTAAAAGTTTATGATGAATTTGTTACGCTTAGTTTCTAATAAAATTGAATCTATATTACATTTCTTTATGTACTTGACATGACACGTACTTAATGCTTTACAATGCATTTATATTCGATTACATAATGCGACTATTATTTTATAAATATACAACAAATTTAAAATGATAATATAAATATTTTATTGTTTTCTAATTATAAATGCCTAATGTCAATTAATGCTATTAATTACATATACATTATTTTATGACTGCTTATTTTAGCTCAATTATTAAAACCTTTTTAGTGTCTTAGAAATATTAGAATTTTAAAACATGTTATTACTATAAAGATTGATTGTAAAATTTTGTGTTTGCAAGTTGGAAATTATGAAAATAATAAAATTGAAAGATTGCTATAAGAATCATGACATTTTTTAGCGCGTTAAAATTGAAAGGTTTGAAGGGAGTAGTAACTGGCAAATCGTTACATTACTCCATATTATCACCTATTTTAGATTCACCCAGGTCACCCATCTTACGACGAAACAAAAAAATCATATATTTTATACTAGCTGTGCCCCGCGGTTTCACCCGCGTTAAATTTTTTTTCCCAACAATAGGAGCAGAGCAGTGAAGGGCACTGCTTCTTGTAGCGTGATGAAAAGTTTACTAAAACCAGCTCAGTCGAGTAGTTTTTGTTTCTATAACAGTTAGACAGACCGACAGACAGACAAAAATTTTACTGATTGTATTTTTGGCATCAGTATCGACCCTAATCACCCCCTGATAGTTATTTTGGAAATATTTTACATGTACAGAATTGACCTCTCTACACATTTATTATAAGTATAGATGTTGTGTAGTTGAGGAACTAGCGGTACACTGATTCGTTCAATGAAATAATGGTTACCGATGCACTTCGCAGAGGGGCCGTTTTATAGTAACGAAGGTGCGTCAGGTGCTTGTCGGTTTAAAATCAGAATTCCCCGGAAATTCTGATGCTCATCCACTAAGAAGTCACAGATTTTGTTTTGCTGAATTAATTTAAACCAGTCATGAAACGCTTTCATTTACATCACTAATTGCTAATTTCATATACCTACATCATAACGCCTCGCACTAAGATTCCCTGTGCCGTGAGTGCCATGGACACAAGCACCCAGCCACGAAACAGAAATATAAATTCATCATTTAAACTTCTGCCTCGCGGGGAATCGAACCCTGGACCCTTCCAATTGCGGACGGACATGGTATCCGCTACACCACACGGGTAGTCAAATATGCATGTTCACAACGTTTAAAATTTTGTTATTATAGTTTATTTGTTTTAACTAATGTGCTATACACAACATCCTTCCATAAAAGTTAACATTGATATTAATTTAAAGTTTTTAGATTATTTTATGTTATTCCCTTTGCATTTAAAATAAATTATTTACGTTACAATTAGATACTAACGCCTTATTAGTAAGTGTGAAATAGTATTAAGACGCTTGTTTTCGCCTAGTCACTTGCTGTAAATATTTCATTAGAACGTTTACGAACTATTTTATATGCACCTACAAAATGTAGCTTACAGCTTTAAAGAAACTATTTTATCTATTATTTAAGATAAGCATAAGTGTAGGTACTGGCATTTCATTTAAGGGAACAGGCACATAGACAACACACACGTGGTTGTGTTATTGATTTTTTATTCTGTTCGCCTGATCAATATTTTATTTGTCCTTAAATGAATTGCCGGGAACTAACGATTACCTATGTTATCTCATTGTTCATGACTTATCAACTTTTGGTTGAAGATCTTACAGTAACTCACTAACTTATTGTACTTAAACTATAGTATTGTTTGAACTTAATAGTGACTTGCCATATTAGAACCGTTACTTTTTACTATTCAATTACTTTGATATTGGAGACTGGTGATTGTTAACATCTAAATAATAATATGTATATACCATAATACGTAGGTACATTAATGATTGGACGGTTGTCTGACTGAAATTGTGTGATGTAATTCGTTCCAATAAAGAATTAACGTCAAGGTGACTGCCAATCTCCAACCTATCAGAGTTTATTTACTTTGAAACAATTGAGAATCATGTTTGTTTTTCTTATTTGTTCAGGATAAGTCCGTAACATGTATGTTTTCATAATATTAATTTTACTGTAATGATAATGTACCTGCATTTAATTCGTTAGTCGAATTTGACAAAATGAATGTTTTTTTTTATTTGACTTGTAAGTATTAAAGTGAGTGTCACAAATAATATTCAATTTATAAAAACGTGTGATATTTCCAGTGTTGTATAAAAATACGAGAACATAATATAACAGGTTGAGCTTGAATTTTCGTACAGTTACGTTTGTATTCGTACAACGAATTCATTGTTAAGATTGTTAAGGCGCACTCTGCCTTTGAATAAATTGCCCTAATTTGTATGTGGGCGACTAATTAAATTGTACAATTGCACTTATATGAAGATCGTATACATGCGAAAAGGAAGTTTGACGCGAGTGTCTTAGAGATGATAGTCGCTCTGAGGAAGCCGCCACATCGTAGATTACGCCAATGAATGTTGCCATAATAATTTGTTTCACAGTGGACCAACACATTTAGTTATCACGTGTACAAATCTTATTTTTGTATCTCGACTGCTTTTTGCGTGTACCCAGTAGCGGAGTAGACGTTGCAAATACATAGAATAATGAAAGAGAACACTATTGTTATTGTATTACGCCAGTACGATATTCCGAGAAATGTATTTTTATAGCGACTGATTGTAATGTATAGAGGCCAAAATAGTTCCACTTTTGTCTGTTTATAATTATTAATTTGATAAACTTTCTAATTCTTATCTGTCGCTTCGTAGCCATACCAGTAGCCCGCCCCAGCCGAGCTGGCCGGCGCCAATAGAACCTACTTTCAAATATGTGAACACAGTATGATTAAGCGAGCACAAATTGTAATTAAATATAATGATATAGCTGTCTAGCTACAAATTACTACTATGTAAGATTTTGGAAAATCTAGAGGTTTTAATAAAACATCCTGCCGAAGTCAATTTTATGTTTTATTATTTCAAAAATAATTCCAAAATAAGCAACAAACAAATAACAACATAAAAACATACCCTAGTGCATATATAGTCTGCTAGATTTAACATAAACACTGTAACGACAGCCAGTTCCACATACGCAGGGGTGAGGACTCCTATGCCGGCGCGTCACGTGCAATGTAACAGACGCACAGCATCGGAACTATATCTAAAAAAGTACATCATACATACATTTATCACGTGACACTGTTTTTGATAAAAAAGTAACATGTTGACTGGCGCTCAGGGCGCTAGGATTCACATTTCGCAATGTACATCACATACACTTATTCCAAACAGTCTTAACGTATACAAAAAATTTATAAATCTACCTGTTGAATCTATATTTAGGCACAATAGATATTTTCCTCAAAATATGTTTCTCTAAATGCCTCATTAGCAGCATTTTTATTACTAAGTGTAGGTACATAACTATATCCATTTACGCGAATTTTACTTTCATGTACCCTTCGTCTACATATTTAGAAGATCTAAATATGGCACTCCTACATTTACTTTTATGATGTGCTTATGTAATGTTAATAGTATAGGTACATCTAATAAGTTACACAGTGGTATAAAATATATCAAGATCAAACCTATAGTTAAATACCACACTACCACTTTAAACATTTTATATATATTGTCATCAAGTTACATATATTGGGCAGTTAAATAAAAATTCATCAATTACAGTGTTAAAATAGGACCAGTGAAATAAACGACTATATTAATGTATTATTCTTATAAATTCAGATTCACCCTTATAAGTAAAATTTTTACATCCACTTGAGCTAAAAACAGTAAAGATAGGTACATAGAACTAAATTATATCCGTATCCACCCATAAAATACATACATACTTAAAAAGAATCGGCGAAATTAAAATAGCCATTTTTAATTAATAGTGATTATAATTATTAAACTAGACTAAGGATAAAACGTCGTTTGGTAGTTCACCACATACATTATCCATATCCGTTTATCACTCAGTAAGAGAGGAAAATCAAGGAGTCAATTCATACTACAGAAATAGACATTGTAGCGACCAAACGGCACGAAAAGACCTAACAAAGCTACGTAGAATAACTGAGAAAATTTTATAGATCAATAATAAAATACCAGGTATGATCCTGGTGCCAATCAATAAGATCGAATCTGATACCGTTTCGAAAAGAAGCATAAAATAAACTCGAAAAGCGAGTAGCCCCGAGGCGGTGAAGGCACCGGGCGAGGGGCGGGTTGAGGCTGATTAATCAACAATGGAGAGTTGCGCGTAGCCTATGAGGCCTTTCTCGTCGGCGACGTCGGCGTCCGTGGCGTCCGCGGCGTCGGGCGCGTCGAGCCGGAACGTGAGCGAGCGCAGCGCGGGCTCCGCGCCGGGGAACAGGTGCGCGTCCACCAGCCGCTGCAGTTGCGTCGCGATGGCGTCCGCGTCGCGCGCCGCCACCAGTCCCGCGCCCACCAGCTCGGTGGCAATGCCGTCCGCTGAGTCCTTGCCCGGCGCGAACTCGAACCGGATGTCGTTGAGCTCCTTGCGGTTGTTGCGCATGCGTAGCACCAAGTTGATGAGCGGCGGATCCTCGGCGCCCAGCGAGCCGATGGTGAAGCCGGCGCGCGGCTCGCCCTCACTCTCGCTGTCGGAGGAGTCGGCGCGCGCCAGCTGGTTCATGGGCCGGTCGCGGCCCGCCTCGCCCTCCTCGTCCTCGTCCTCCTCCTCGCTCTCCCACACCCACTCGCCGGTCTCCATGCGGTGCAGGCGGCCGGACGTGCCGGGCTGCCGCTTGCTGGCCTTGTGCACCCGCGTCTCCATGCTCGGCCCGATCGACACCAGGGTCTGCACCAGGTACTTCCGATCCTTTGCCTTCTTGAAGAACGAATGTTTAAGCAGCTCTGTCGCAGAAGGCCTCTTCGTTGGATCTTTTTGTAGACACTCTGATATCATTTTCCTGAATGTTTTTCCGTATGCCTTATATTGATCCTTCTCTTCGGCGCCTGTATCCAATGTGGGCGGATCGTTCTGAAGAGTAAGCATCAAAACCTTCATCGGCGGATATTTGTGATAGGGGGCGGTTCCAGTTGCCATTTCGATGGCGGTAATCCCGAAGGACCAAATGTCCGCCTTGAAGTCGTAGCCATGGTTTTGTTCCATGACTTCCGGGGCCATCCAGCATGGTGTGCCTACGAATGTGTGACGTACTTTTTGTCGCGACAAGTCGCGTCCAGTAGCGAGCCACGCGGACACGCCAAAGTCGGCGATTTGAACGGTTCCATCATCGCCAAGCAGAATATTACCAGCTTTGATGTCTCTATGAATTTGTCCATTTTGATGAAAATATTCGAGTCCTTTCAACACCTCCTTCAAAACAGTCGCAATAGTTGCTTCATCAAAAACACCATGGATGCAATTCGAAATCCTCATTTTGTGTTTAATGATATCTAGTAAACTACCACCTTCTAGAAGTCTTAGGACGAGCCACAACTCTTCCTTTACAACAAAGCTTGTATAGTAAGTCACCACATTCTCATGGTTGCAGCTGGACATGGCTTGTATTTCCTTCAGTAGTTCATCCATTGAAGTATTCCATTTTTCTAAATTTATCCTTTTAATGGCACACTTTTCACCACGTGGTTGGCAATACGCGGCGTGCACCACTGCTGTAGCGCCACAACCAATAACTTCTAGAAGCTCATAGTCGTCTTGACTATTAGGCCATGTATGACCTGAACCTGCCATTTTGGATAGTTAACTTAGTTTGTGATCAATTAATGTTTAATATATATGACTTACGCACTGCTAAGTTTTCTTAAAATGCCTGTCCGACAATATCATAAAATATAGTTAAGATATTAATGAATGGTCAGATTTACATGGACAACTTTGTCACCCATATTGATATGATTTGCAGGTTTATAGTTTTGAGTGACTAGTGTCACTAGTGAATCTTGAAATATAAAACGATGTATTGGTTTGCTTTCTTCAGTTAGTTCTTTGATAGTGCTGTTCTGTTTCCCAATGGTTGTCTTGTAGTAATCTACAGTCTGGGGATAGAGGTAGTCACCTGCAATTAATTTATATCATTGAAAATAGACTGTATATTTTAAATTGTATAAGTTTGTATCAGTTTAGTCAAAGTATGCTTACCTGGCAATAAATGCAATATTCCATCTCTTGCCCTGATAGTAATAGGGTAGAATAGATCATTACCAAAGCAACTCCTATCTTTAGCAAACTTTATCAAATCTTCAATGTCAGAATAACAATTAAGTCTATTAAATTCATATATCTGTGGAGGATAAAGCTCAACCTCCTTCCGCGAGCTTCGTTCAATTACTTCAGCTGGACTAGCCCACTGGAATAAATAAAATTATATTACAGTGCATATCTGTCATAAAGTACTTTTCAATTTCTATTAAATGTCATACAGAAATGTTATTTAAGTCATACCTCTGTGTTAACAACTTCAGAGTTGCTCTCTATGTTTGAGGGTGCATTATCAAAAGCAGTGATGAAGAATGCAGTATCAAAACGTTTAGGAGCTCTAGCGGGAGTTAACCAGTTGCTCCAATAGTGAAGTGACCAAAGATCCGGATAACAATTATACTGTTCACAGAGATTAAATAACTCTTGAGGATCCTTGCTCACCTGTGACAGAAATGAACATACTTTTAAAAAAAACATAATGAGGTTACTTTAGAAAATAGAATCCAAAGCTGCTTGAAGAGATTGCAATGGGTATAAAAATCTCACAAAGTAAATTTAAAGCATACTAATATTTAAATATGTAGAATTAGCAGAGTCTCATTGGTAATTAGAAAATATACTACAAGTTGCTACATTCAAATTCGAAATGTTTTAAGAGTTTTAAAGTGACACACTTACATTATTATTAATCTAAATTACCTAGTTCATTCA
>DWAV01001301.1:0-14053 GCA_018231305.1 Noctuana lactifera
TGTCACTGTCATAATACTATATTTCCAGAGTGTTGGCCCAAGACCCAGAAAAACTACAGTTCTGTGCAGAGGTGAGGTGGGCTGAGCGAGACAACGGGGCTGTATGGGCGCTCTCTACAAGATTCCACAAGTACTTCAAGCGGACTGTATCTAAACACGAGGTACCCACCCATAAACGACATTAGATAGAAATACATTTCACGTAGCAAAAACCACCAATAAATGTGAAGCTAGTAGCCACTAAACTTACTTGGGGATGTCGGAAATACCGCTAATTCTCCTATGTCACATAGTGTATAAAATCAAAAATGTGTGTTTGTCCTATATCGATTCGAACGGATTAGTTTTATAGGTCAATCGGTGGCCGTCCTATAAGATTAAAATATATCATGCATAACCAGTTATTTATCGTTTCTCATATTTATAATCGTGTTGGGATTCACTCAGCTGATTTAAATATTTGTATTTTTACCTATTAATGATGTACGAGTATAAGGGTATTTACCATAATCTATCTATCTTCTGTCTATACTTATAATAAATCTGTAGAGAGGTCAATTCTGTACATGAAATATATTTCCAAAATAACTACCAGGTGGTGATAAGGGATCGATATTAATGCCAAAAATGCAATTAGTAAATTTTTTGTCTGTCTGTCTGTCTGTGTGTCTATCTGTCTGTATAATCGTTATAGAAAGAAAAACTACGAGTACTCGACGGATTTTAACAAAACTTGGTACAATTATTTTTCATACTGAGCTAGTTATAGTATACTTTTCATCACGCTACAATCAATAAGAGCAAAGCAGTGAAGGAAAATTTTTTAACGCTGGTGAAACCGTGTGGCACAGCTAGTACCTACTTAATAATAGCACATACTGAGTCAACTGTCCAAAAGGGTTTTTAATTATTTATGAACATGACCACGCGTTTCAATAACTTTAAAAAAAGTAGCATTGCATTGTTATGTTTTTCGCGTATCCCAATCCAATACATGATAATATCCAAATAGATCTAATAAGTACTATACAGGCACTTTCCTCAATTGCGGAAAACCACGCACGGCGACCTGAAAAACATGTTTTAATCGTTGTATTCATAATAAATTTGATAACACAATGAAAAGCAAATATTAATTGCTTAACTGTAAGTAAGTATCGTGTTTTCCAACATTTACCTACTTGCATTATCTGCAGGCGATAACCCCGCCATTGATATTATTTTTATAATAAATATTATTATATAATATTATTATAGATAGTTGTCATTATAATTGTAATACCATATAGATCTATTTCAGTCCACACTAACACAAAAATACTTAATTATAAGTAAGTATATAGTTAGATGTTTCATTTATTATTAGGTATTTCTTTGATAAAATATGTCTTAAATATATAACATGTGTTTATTATTTACTAACGTGCGCACTGAATGATTTCCACGATATTCCCGAGAAATAGAAATCTTCCCTGTAATTTCCATTAAGGTTTTTTTATCCTTATTAGTTATTAGTTATAAATTATTATCCTCTTGCACATAAATAGCAAATAGCAATGTAACTTCTTAGTGTATATTATGTAATATGAATATACTGTTTTATTAGTATGTACTACACTATTTTATTCGGATGTATTATGTATGTAAGTATGTGATTTGTATGTGTGGCATAAACATTTACTTATCCGTTTAAAGAAATAAAAATATCTTAATATTTTCATTGCAGATCAACGTTCGCGTGGTGCGCACCGTCGATGACGGTTTCGGGTCTCTGCAGGCGCGCGTACTCCGACGCGCCGCCAACTTCACTTCCACACGCCGTTCCCGTTTCTAATCAGTGTGCCATTTCTTATTTCACACTAACCTAAAAATCGAACTTCGTTATTTATATATCGTTCTTTTTTCTAAAAACTGTGTATTTTACTATAATTTATAGCTTTCAAAAATCGACTTACCTTAGCTGTCGGGTCGTTAAAATTTGTCTGTGGGTATTATTTCCACCGCGTGAAGGTATTACCCAAGTAATACAATAATAATTTACTTCCTTAAAATTGTCAAAACAATGAAAAGAAAGAAAGAATTATTTAAAAAAATTAATGTTGGAATATTTCTTGCCCCGCTGCTATTATGTAACCGATCAGAATATGCGTATGCACTACTCTAGTGTTACTTTACAACCAATTATATCAATGACAATTTTTCCGATATTGTGAAACTTTTATCACCAGAATTTTAATTTTAAATTTCTATAAACATAGGTAAGAAACATTTTATTCAATAATATCTGGGCATTAATCAGAGTACACAAGCAATGCAGATTTAATGCGAGACATGTAGATAAGCTATAAAAGTAAGCAGACTCATTATTTTGATCCTATTTGAAATTAAGAAATAAAAAAATATATAAATTTCATTAAAATTATAAAAAAAAATGCAAAAATGATATTATATTCATATTTTGTATTACACAATAGTATCTAATAATATTACAAAAATGTTATTAATGTATAATTAAAGTTGTGTTCATTAATATTCTTTATGTCTTGCATTTAAAGTAGAGCTCAATACTGTACATCAGACACTCTAGAAAGTTCTGATATAATAAGTTAAAATTCCGAAAAACTTTATGTGACTATACATTGTATCATAGGCAGTTCGGCAATAAAAACAACATAGTGATATTGTGGTGTACATATATTATAGGAATAACATATCTGCCTATTTTTCTAAAATAATTCTACTTTCTAGTACATTTTATGTGAGTATTGCACGTACTCGTATAATTCATATACAATATAAGGAACGTATACACGATTGTTTATCATTACGACCAATACTTCAGTGAATATAAATACCCGAAAAAAAAACCGCAAAACCTACCTCATACACGACTTTACTTTTGTATAAAAACCATCTCAGTCGGTATATATACAGAATTAATGCCTGCACTCGTTTTCCCGAATGACTCTACATCTAGCTAGAACATGAAATGATGTAATGATTTATTTTCTTTCCATGAGCCATCGCTTTTTGTATCGCTTTAAAAAATTACTATAAATGATAGACAGCACCTGTCAAAATAGTTTATATGTACTTGTGATTTGTTCATATTCTTATTTTATTTACGATAGTTAAAAATACTGCTGTCGGCTTTGTAAATAATTTTATCTGCTCGAAAGTTTTGAGCGGGTTTCATTTATGTTATGGAAAATTGAAATTGAAAATTTTCGATGTATATAATATAATATCTAAGTTGTACGGTAGGCTAGCATACATTGAGACATCATAATATGCGTTAAATACGCTACTTATGTCTATACACTATATCTTTTCACATTTGTAATTAGGATAGATAAACACTTAAAATCTTATATGGTAAAAATTGTATTAAAACGAAATTTACACGAAAAGCTATACTTATACATATACTTAGTGAAGTCATAAAATCTATTCATTATTTATTTTATTATAAGGTCCTTTTTCAATAACAAATTCTTGACTCGAAACCTGCTCAATTTATACTCGTAAATATGCTTTTTCACAGATGACTTATTTATATTCTCTTCCGGGTACGAATGCTTGGTGGTGGTTGAAGAAACCACAACAGTAATTCAAAGCTATAATGTATATAGATATATTTTAAAACGAGATTTATAAGTAATTACATTTAAAAGTAGATGACATGTAAATAAACCTTTGTTTTTTTCATAATTGTATTATTAAATATGAGACACCTACTCGCGAAATTGGATTAGAGTTAAATCTTTTAGTCATTTATTTAAAAAGAAACATTAGATATTTTGTAAGTTTCGTAACTTTCACATGAATGAAGAGATGAAAAAATCTTCTATATGTATTATATTATTATATTAATGGAAAGTTAAACTAATTCATAGGTTGAGCGTAGCTCTAAATCTTGTGAGAATAATAGAAAATTTTTGTGCAGGTGATACCTAAGATAAGATAATTCGAAATAACGTTTTCTTTAACTTAATATTTTAAGTGAGTCGATTAAAAGTTTTTTTCCACTACTGATCAATGTATTTACTTATAAATTTTTTGATTTGCTGGATCATTTAAACACTATAGTTTAGCTAGATTTTGTATTTTTATACTCTAATAATATTAAAAATTTAATAATATGTCATGACTCGTTTTATTTTCGTTTTGAATTAAAGACGGGTCTGTCAATGACAAACTGGCATAGACTCCGTAACATTACCCAGGTTGACAATAATTCTCTTGTAATGGAAGAAATTAAGAGGCTGATCATTCTGAAAGGACGTGACGAATAAGTAAAAGAGTATGTCTGAGGAGAGACAAGGAGAAAGTAGGCTAGGAGAGGGGAGGACAGCCTTTCCTCGCCTAGAAAACACCCTATTTCCTAACTAATAAGGCAACAATGGGTCGTAAATGACATTCCTATCAACTCATGATTACTTTTATCATAATTGAACGGGACTGTCCCGTAATTTAGCACAGGTCATTAACCTTATAGCTATTACATCATTTTTGCGGAAAGAATAAATTATATACCAGTCAAGATCACATTTATGATAAGCCTTATACTTAACTCATACGCCAATTGACTGCGACCAAAATTATTTCAGTCAATTCCTTTTATAGTTGGCCACAACATTTTCAGTTACATCAGCGCCCGTAGCTGTAGTATGGTAGGTACGTGTAACCTGCTACAAAAATATTGATTAGATTTTAAGATTGTCCATTACACTATTGACAGTGCTGAGCCTCTAGTACCTACGAGTTGTTAAACGCAATTTACTATTTAGTATGGATTAGTAGATTTTCTAGAATAGTAGATTTTCTCGATTAAGACCCGATGTATGTATAACGTAAGACGGTTAAAAGAGTTTCCTACGTCGTCTTGAGAATTTTGTAGAGTTTTATAAAAGAATACAGAATCTTCATTTTTTTGCTTTAGATGGAATGAAGCCATATGGAATTACGGTTTTTTCTATTGGGATTGAAATTCATTAATTATAAATAATATAACTTATCTTTAAAAAAACGTTCACCGTGATCTTCCCGGCAAACATGTATGTAAAGTAATTGTATTGAATGCTCGCAAGTACCTACGGAATCAATCCTATAGTGTTTAGTCGCCAACTATGTATTTATCTATTTAAACTACAACAGCTAACTTGCTCAAAGAATCTGTCTATCTATCTTTTTCTACTACAAAAATACAATTTAGATTGGTCTTTACCACTGGACTGTACGTTGCAATTATTCTAAATGAGCGAACAACTTAAAATCGCCTTATCATTGCATAGCAAAAACTTTTTATATTGGTACGTGATAAACGTGGTCACAGACAATGACTCCGATTAGTTCCACAGATACGGATGCTACATTGTTTATAAAAGTTTTTGTTGGCACGGCGGTTACCACAAACCTCTTGGATGGCTGACTTGCCTGGCATGGCATCACTAACTTAACACACGGGTTTCTAATTCGTGACTGTTATTGTTCATCTATATATACACATATTTACTCGTACTTACTGATATTTTCCTGGAATTGCATTTCTATATTTAATTTTTACAGGGGTAACAAACGTTTTTAGTGAGGTCGTGACTATTGAAGCCGTAATGATGCGCAAACATAAACGCATTATGGGAAATACGCTATTGTACTCATATCAGTAACGTTCTTTATTTTTCCGAGTAATGTGTTGTGTGCCGAAAGAATGTCATTAGTACAGACTTCTACAGAACCAATGACACGTATTTATTTAAAAGCGTTCTGGTAATTATCAATTAAATACCTAATCGTAACAGGTCAAACTGTAGGTGCAATGTACTTCTGATAAGATGTATAATTAAAGTGTGGTTCTTTTGCAATTTATATTTGAAACCAAAATTTGTAATAAATAAAACTATATTACCTATGTATATTTAGTAGGTATATGTAATCAAGAACTATGCCCAGAATCATGCCTATTGTAAAAATAAAATATTATAATAATATTGATTTATTCCAGAAATCTCATGATTATGCCTAATACCTATATAAGTTGATAATAATAATATAATGTAGTCTATTTTACATAAGACTACATAATAACATTAATAACGAATTTTTACGCAATATTAACTAACGAACTAAAAATTACTACTAAAATATAGTATTTTCGTATTTGTTTATAAATTTTTTAATAAAAAAAAATGTGTACACTTATAATTGAGAATAATTGAGATATATCGTAAAGGTAGACTATATCGTCTATCGTAGATAACCGACATCAGAATCCCAGTAGCTAATATACCCAGGCTAACTATCCGGATCAGCTAGTAATATCTACCTACATCATATATTAGAAGTCCATCTAAATCTTTTTCGACCACAACAAGGATTTCACTGTCTAAGTATGGTCGTAGGTAGGGTAGGTATTTAATGTTAACGCGGCATGTTGACACTCCATTAATTTAATAAAAAGAATCAAAGATATTTTGCCGAGGTAAGCCAATGTAACTTGTTTTTCTTTTAAATTCAGTCGATGTAGCCAATTTAGGTTTTTGTTAATTTTATAAGGCTTTGACATCGTCGTAATTACTTGTTATTGAAGCGAAATAATTACATTTCGTAAAGATCATGTTAAAATTAGTGCAATTGGGAGTGTAAATTTTTCTATTACTGTGTTCAACTAATTTTTTTATAAGCATAATGATGTCAAATTACTTAATACAATTTAACAATGTAAGGTAAAATAAAATAAATACCTAATATTTTACAACCGGTCACTCATGCCCATACTGATGATCACGATCCGTCACGCTTTTTTCATAAAAATAGTTTTCGTAACTATAGTGACTGACATATTTAAAACGTGTAGTTAATTCTTCGGTTATGTATTGTATCCGGCTATTGTCAATTGTTTTGGTACAGTCAACCACTCTACAAAATAGTACTGCAGATAATTTTGGCTCGAAGTTAGTGCTCCGTGTGGAATGATGACGTGTTTGTTTCACGTGTTTTAAAATGTTAAAAAGTGAATCTTACGTACCGCAGTGCTAATTTACCCAAAATGTCAGCACGTTTAAGTTCATAAACCTTAAAAGCCAATTAAAAAATTGATAGGCGGTTACTCTACAATGATGTGAAATTTTAAGCATTTTAAGTTTGCCAAAATTGTTTCCAATAAAAGTTTAATTGGTAAAGCTAATAATTACGAAATAAAATTAATTTAACATCCTAACTGTGACTGTTTGAGTAATACATACATATTTTAGCTTGTATGTGTTATTTATGTTAAGTGAGTTTTACACTTTTAGCTACACTTGACTGCAACATTTAATCACGATTTTACGTTTATCACATAAGTTCATTCTGGTTAAATGAGATTGGTAAGTATGAAGGCATCATATGTAGGTATTTACATAATAATTACATGATAGAGTTCCTTAAGTACTGTGCTGCAATAATAATATTGACCATCGCAAGCACTTAATTCATAAACAAAATTAATGTAGATATGATAATAATTACTAGAGCTACATGCACTATATAACGCAATGAATGTAGCTATTTGAGAATAGTGCGTATATGAACAAAGTATATTTTGTTTTACCGACTCTAATAAAGTGTTTTAAAATAAGTATTCTCGTAATCTTATTGTGTGAATTTTATTAGAAAAAATTTAATCGCGTCCCGCATTAGCTGTCTAGTCGCAGATCTGCTAGTAGAAATTCCTTAAGAAATAAGCATATTTTTATTTACGTAGACAAGTTTATGTAAAAAAATCATTAAATAAATTAACTAAATATATTTTAATAATTTTTGCTGTTTAAACATGCCAAATAGATAATAAAATTGAGTCAAACGGGTTAAGAAAAATAAAAAAATAGGAACAAAATCAATCAAAGATAATTCAATGTTACCCTAAAACCCTACAAAATAACATAATCGGTCACAAACTACTACTTTATTGTGTTTACATTTTAAAATAAACCCTGGAAAATCGTAAAAGCCCCATAGAGCTGTTATCAAGCAAGGTAAGCCACTGCGAGGATGATCTGGGCGGAATAAATATCAGAAAGCATGAAGGCATTATTTATTTAGACGAGTGTCGCAACAGTGCACGCTCGTCTCTCGAAAGAGTTGGCTGTCTTTATTTCGTATAATAATATAGTTATACTTATATCGAGAGATTCCTCAAGTTATATATAGAGGATACATCACCCGAGACGAAAGATCAGACCTCCAAATAAAGCAAGCAAGCAAGGATATTGGTGGTATAAATTCAAGGTATGTAATTTCAAAATATTAAATTTAATTTTCAAAATAAATATATTTAAAGAAGAATAACATTTAAAAAAAATTCTAAGTATTTACCATGTTTATCTTTAGATATGCAAATTTTTCACGTTTTTAATTGGTTTGGTTAATAATCGTTTTAAATATTGAGTTTCTTGTAATTCATAATTATATAATGTAACGTACATTATTGTCAAATACATAGTCAAAATAAAAAAAATGCGGGGCTCTAAAAGCTTTCAAAGCTTATTACGTACAGTACAATGACATGTGCTCGATGTTTCAAAAATGTCGGATTGCGTTATGTTATTAATATCGTAGTCAAGTTCAAGGTTTATATCCATTTGAGATTTAATTTGATGAGTAAATTATGGATAAACTATACAATACAGGTACTAGAGGCACATAAAATTTTCCTAAAATGTTCCTTCATATATAACGTTTATTTTGGTGTTATTGTATAACAGTGTATTGTATAATGAATCTAACATTCTTTTATCAATATGATTCAAAGTTTCTTATAGTTTTACAGATTAAATTACAACAACAAAATTACTTTACATTTTCCGTTGCTATGGTAATGACTAATGAGATAAGATATCATGTCAGATAATAAGGTGTCAATAATTGCATTCATTAGATTTACAAAAAAAAAAACTGGGCTAAGCTAAGTTACTAATTGTTATTATCACTATATACATTATTTTATTTTGATGCCGATACTACCGGCTAAAATTAAAATTCTAATTATTCTGTGCTATTGCACCGAACACAAAACAATAGCGTCAGCCTTGTTTCTTTCACATCAAGCAGGTAGTAGGTAACCAAACCACGAACATCTAAATTATTAATTATAAAATCTAAATTAAATATCTAATAAATATATTCGTAATTCTATCACACCTCTCAATGCAGTGTGCAGTGCAGGTCACGTGACACTGCTTGAAATTTAAATTGCTCTGCAGCCCATTTAATATAGTTAGTAGTATAGTACTAGGTCTAGTACTAAAGTATTTTCCAGTAAATAAGTTACTGATTGTAGCACATAATTATTTTTAAAATTCTTGAAATTTTTAACCACCAATCTTCAAATAGGTACGAGTAACCTAGCCTTTTTATAGTAATCTATTTATGTTTACCTGTACTTTTTTTTACTTAGACCCAATAAAGGGGATGGGAGGTCAATTTTTATCTATTTCCATGTAAAGCTTCAAAACTATTTCTTAACTTACAGTTATAAAAAAAATATTTGAGATTTACAATAAATCCTTTACTTTGATATTTTAAGTTAATAATTCCAATTACATTTCAGCTTAAGTCTGTAAATGACAGCTAAAAACATAGAACGACTTAGAGACTTTAGAGAACATTTTATTAGGTAGGTATTTTATAGTTAAAGGTGTTCATTTTTATTCTTAGTAAATCGAATAGTTCACTCCTGTAATTGCGATATAAAGGTTTTTCCTTTCCGTTCGTGTATCGCAAAAAAGGTGTAAGAAAAACAGCTCATCGTTGTTATTTGTAAACTTAAAGACGATCATAATAGTGTGCTGCGCATAGTAACAAGTTTATTTTATTGTATTGAATACATTCAATTATGAATTCGACCATGGAAGGCATCGAAGTAGTAATATTATTTTATTCAATTCAAAACAAACTGTGATGATAACAATATTAAATTATAAACTAATATCTTAACACTAATTATCTAATAATTTTTATAATTTTAATTAATCTATGTTATCTTTGCCAAGACCACTGACAGTGCCTAAATAAGGATTCGACGGACCCCTTGCTTATAACTAAAATTTAAATCAGCCCTCATGCTAACTGCGCGTGTGTACGTATATTAAATAAATAGGTATAAACTCATTTCTCTTACTATGTCCTTAACATATATATCAAAAAACATATTATGACTAGAAGTAGATTCATTAAATCACTACCACACTTTGGATGCACTTCTTGACATTTAAACCTAGCGACTCTACATGCTGAATATCTATCATAACCACCACAAATAAATATACCTAAGCAAAGGCCATTTTAACTTACATAATTTTGCATTAATAAAATTCGAAACAAGATTTTTAAACGCATACCTGTTTCCAAACCGCAGGAAAAAAACAACATTCCTACAAAATATTAGATTATTATGGTATTTTTATTCTGTAAAAACGCAATGAAATAATAATATATACGTATCTATAAATCTATTTAATTTTTGCTGTAATATTTTAAAATTATTGCCTGTCAGAAGTACGGAGACATATTCTAAAATGGAAACATAACAGTGAATTAATGAACGGCGCTTGAGACAGGCGTTCTATTACATATTAGGTACGCTTTAAGAGAGATATTGTGACAATAAATTAATATCGTGGCCGAGAAGTCGGTCAGAGACGCATAGGTAATACTTTATAACTTACCATCTATGCTGTTGTTTAATAGACTATCGATCGACATTGTCATATAATGATATGATTATCATACCTATCATAATATGAAATCAATACAATAATATTTAAATCGTGTACGGACGTTTCTAAAAGAAAGTAATAAAAATAAGCCAAAACCCGCAAGCCTCCAACTGTATCATATCAGAGTTTTTAGTCATGGCTTTCTTTCCAACCATTGGGATCAATTGCCGGAACAACAAAACCTTAACTTTTTATAAAAACCTACTAAGTATTTCACTCAATTGTATCTTTTAGAAAGCCCTATAATTAGGTGGAAAAAGAATTCCATGCAGGAGTTAATAAGCCAATTGATTAACTGCAGTGAATTATTAAGGTATTTAATTTAAGTTATGAAAGTTATTGTATTAACTATCTACATTTTCTTTACGTAGATTTGAAAATTTCGCATTTCATTTAAAAATTTCTGCATTAATAACTGATGATTTATAATAATATTCAATGATTCATGAAAAATTACACCTCGTGTCATGTTAGCTTAGGTAATTACGTTATAGGTATTTTTAATATGTTTTTATTGCTTAGTGTTTTGATCAAAATAATATATGTGTAGATTATATTGAAAATTAAGAAATGATATCTTCTGATGAAGTATCTATAGTTATACAAAGACACACGTTGCAAAATTTATAAGGCAGAAGAAAGGTCTTCACGGTCCATTATTTCCATAAAAAGTTGAATGAACTACAGGTACCTACCTACATAACAGTAACAGTAACCATATACTGTAACCCGTTCAAAAACTATTTGTTGCGTATACTTATTTAAAAGATTATTTTGTTTTTTACAACCTGGTCAATAAATGCTTTAGTGAATACCTATATGAAAATTGCATTTGGATTGCATTTGGATTGCATTGCAATTTAGATTAGATAATATATTGATGTGTAATCATTTTGGACTCTAAGATAAAATACCTACCATGGATGAGTGATAGACTTGGCATAATTAACGTGGTATACATTAATAATTGACAGAACGATATGAATGAAGTCGTCAGCGGTTGTTAACTTTTAATTAATCCTACCCTTTTGATTAACTAATTAATACTCGTGAAGCGCGCATAACCCCGCTGGTAGTGTGGATCGCAAGCGATCACATTGTTAAGCAACGTCGGGCGCGGCCGGTACTCGGATAGGTGGCCGCTAGTGGCAAATTTCATGCGCGTGTTGGCCACTAACCTGTATCCCCACCAATCCGCATTGGAGCAGCGTGGTGGAGTATGCTCCAGGCCTTCCAGGACATAAAAAGGGTTGAAGACACTCGTGATTCCAAATCTATTAAATGTTTAATATCTCATTATATACCTACATTATAATCACTTTCATGAAATACTCCTTTTTTCATAGATATCTTAAGTAAAAATTAATCATCGATTTATTTGTAGATACTACATAACATATGCAAAGGCCACTACCTATTTTAAGTGCCAATAACCTTGTTTGACTCGTTTCATCTTAACGTCTTTACCGTCCTCTTTTATTTGCCGAATTTGTCACCAACGTAGGCACTTTAGTTTTTTATTTAATACTTTAATTTGTATTAGAAAAAATTGTCTTTGCTTTATGACTGTCGTATACCTACCTATAACTAAAATTGGTAACTTGTTATAAAACTTAAGTTAAGAAGAACAAACTTGTACTCGTAGTTACCACTAAAATACCGTCACAAGAATTATACATATTGCGAGAAAAATACAACAATATAAAATGCGGTAAAGTTTGGAGTGATGACTGTTATAAGATTGATAGCTGAATACTAAAGACATTATTTTTATCGACTGTGAGCAATGGTAATTCATAATCTGCTGTTCTTGCACAATTTACAAATAAACATAAACTTTCATTTATAGTGTAAATTAAAGTGAAATTAGAAAAGTCTAGGATATGGAATAATATCCTAAACATTATATTTACTATACTTAGTGTTGATCGCCTATTACTACCTATATCTAGTATATTTTAATGGGCGGTCAACCAATAAATCTTTTCTAGTCACTTAACCACAACAATAGAAAACAGATAACCACAAATACAAAGACATCGAAGTGGTCAGCCACAAACCTTTTAGCAAAAACTACCTGACCCGATGCTGTTCTTTCCAACACGCTATAAAGTTAATCAGAATGATTAGAAATAGTGTAAACGAAGTGAACATTACGGAAAAAATTTACCTACTTCAGAATTACCACTTCATTATTAAGTATTGTGTCGTTGTGTTATCGGCCTACAGTTCGGTTAAATTGTAATCGGAAATTGTCTTGGTTATTTATTAGTAGTGGCTGAAAGTTTGTCGCGTAAAAACTAAATTCTTACTTTAAACATGCTGCACAAGTTTATTTAAAATCGAAACTACAAATTTTTATTTATTTAAATGTAGGGAGATAGGTCTAGGGACATATAATTTAGCACTATATTTAGTATAGGTTTAAAGATATGGGTTAACAAATGGATAATCTTGAATGCGACATCTTGAATGAATTTATCATGGTAAAAAATTAGACAGACATTATAATATGTTTATCATACTCGTAAGGTACGATGTAAACTACAAAGGTAATGATACAGCAAAGAACTAAGATTAAGATTGGTGTCTCCTCTTAATTTAGTCCTAACTATATTCTTACTTTACTAATCTGCTCTTATCATGATAGGAATCTGCTACAATTCCTGTCTTCGTATGTACATATTATGTACCTACGTCGTTCACTCCGGTCATACTTATATACGAAGTCGCGGGCATAGACTAGTACTTATATATAAATAAGATTTTATTTACATTTATCCATTCCTTCCATTAAAAACTTATGTTTATTCCCAAAATTTTCTTTTATCGTTAGTTCAGTTTCATATTACAGACCTCTTCTCATCATGTTTTACTGTTATTTTGTAGTGTCTTGTTATTTCCTGTTATCGGGTATTACAGAGTTACCATGGGATGTTTGAACAGTGCTATAGTAAATTTACCATTAAAAGCCTTGATTGCGTCATATCCAATTGTTTAACAGAAAGATGAGTATTATCGCGCAGTCACGACCTCCTATAGTCCGCTAATTATAAAGTACAAGTACATAACGACTAGTTCTAGGTTTTGTTTTGCAACACTATAATTAAATTGTTTTCCTTGTGTACAAACGTATAACAGGGCTGTCAGAGACGACGCACTTTCAGTTTAGTAAAAGCTAATCTGATATAAACTGCAATAATAATATAATAATATTATATAATAATTTATTTTGCTTATTAACATAATTTCTGTGCGTATTGTGATGTGTTATTTTGCGCGTGATATTTCTTTAC
>DWAV01001302.1:0-14053 GCA_018231305.1 Noctuana lactifera
TGTTCTCCATCCACATAACCAAATTCGTTAAGACCTTTCAATTGGCCATCAACAAATTCTGAACTGACCTCTGCACCATGGATCGTGAATGGCAAATCTTCCCCTGAAATAATGCTGGTGATGCATTTCAGAGTAAAGTGATGAAATCCCATATAGTGAGTGAAGAATGTGTTAGCCAGATTGTCTGTCTTGCAGCAGAGGTGGCAATTAAACTTTGGTATCAGAGTTGGTAGAATTTCCCAAAGGGGCTCTTTGTCTCTGTTTTCTATGCTTGTGACATTGTGTTTTTGGACTAGATGATCATAATATTGCTCCCCAACTGGTAATCTGAAGTGGCAGAGGCGGCAGTGGACGAGCTGGTGGACAGTACTTAGGTGTTGTCTGAGAAGCACTTCGTTATGGAAACTTTCCACACATTGTGAGCAAGGCCATGGTGTATGGAACTTAACGTGTTGTTTCCAGCTCTCTCTGTCAATTAAGAGGTACCTGAAATATAATTGACATAAGTATTAGCTTCAATACTTTGTATAAAAACAGAAGCTTTATATCGCCATTCATTGAAGACAATATTTAATTTTACAAGCAATTATAAATTAAAATTAATGGATAGCAAAAAGAAAACTAAAGATAATGGGTCCAAACTCTGTCTCATGGTAAAGTTCCCAATACTATATTTTGTTACTATGCTGAGAACACTATACATTATTCAATTATTTAAGATTATAAACATTTAAATAGATTGATTTAAAACACAATGGTGCAAACACAAATTACACACACAAATTTACTAGCAAATGCTGTGCAACCTAATATTATTAAATTTTGTGTATTCATATCATTAACTTCTTTACTCTAGATACTTTTAACTATACCAAATGTTACACCCTGTGCGCCATATCCGTAAGATTGAAAGTTTCTTCTTCACACATTAATTGGAGATTTTATATTCTATAATATAGTGGTAGGAACAATAATCCCTGCTCCGACTCACCTGCAGATACTACAAAAGTCTTTTCCATGATTTAGTATGTAATGCACTATCATTTTAGACCGATTTATAAACCAGTCAGCACAAAGCAGACATTTGTATGGCCCCGTTGGATTCAAATCCTTTAAATATAGCCAGACGTCTGAAGGTCTATCTAAAAACCATAAAGACAATATCATGAAATTGAGCTTTAATGGACAATTTTATAACTGTTAATGTTTCGTATATTCTTGCCTCTGTAGTTATCTCAGCCTCATCTATCTTAAATGTTAAATAGTTATTGAGTTACACTCATAGAAATTAGGATAACAGTAATTTTTAAATATGAACCGAATATTAATAGAAACATATATATAATATTATGCTTCCTTATTTTATATATTTACCATGACTATGAAGAAACATTTAAAACTACATCTTACCTATAACAGTCGGCGTTGTTAACACGCTAAGCTGACGTTTAAATTCAACTGTTAACGGGGATTTGCTCGACGGTGACATCTTACGCCTCTTATGTCTCTCACAAGAAAGGTCGGTATTAAAGTTTTCAGGATTTGTTTTCTTAGCGGCCGCCAATACAGCCAAGGGTTCGTCGTCCGAATCATCAGACGCCATTGTATACACCTGAAGCTAAATTCACTAAGCAATGGTAATGGTGAACGGCAAAATAAAATGAAATTTACTTTATCTAATAAAAAAACCTACTTTGTTTAAACTCGAATTTAATTTTGGATTTATTAATTTTATTTCTGACAATCAATCAAAACATTCAAAACCAAATGGAATGGATGATTGGTTGGTTGGTTGAATGCTGAATGATTGATTGGATTGTCATTGGATGCACAGAGTGCACAGACTAAAAGTCGTAGAAGAAGAGAAGACGGTTTTGTCTTCGGTCGCTCAGTACCTTTATAAAAATTCTTTATACAATAGCCTACGTTCGCAAAAGAATTTTTAAAAGCGCGTTATTTTTTATATTCGGGATATACAATAATTATTATGACTAGTCGGAATTATGTGTGTTCACAAGCAGGTAAAAAACTGCCGGTGTAAAAAAGTTCAACGAAAAACAATAATTAGCTGACAGGACTATTATTAATTAACCATAGAGATTCACGTGTAGTGTGTTTTATTTTTATATAACTGATTTCATTCTATGCAAACTTTTAAAACTAAAATTAGTTTAAAACATTTAAATAGTAGTTCGAAAAATATGAAAATACAATCAAATATTCTTTATTGTATAGTTTATGCTGTATTTGAGTTATTTTATCTATTTTTAATAATATTTCTTGCATAAATATGTGATAGAGTCCGATATTTTGAACAATATTCTGAGTAAAATGAAACGTTTATCAAAAATGTCCTCTCGTGGCAGCCATTTTATAGAAATCAATTTGTCTATGGTGTGATCCAAAGAAAGGTGAAGCTAAACAAAAGGGTAGCATGTAGATAGCATTTACTGAAATAGAAGTGAAATAAACGATAATATTGACTTATTAAACGTATTTTTATGAGACAATTAAGCTAGTACCAAAGTGAAATTACATGTGTATCATACAAGTAAATAAAATGAAACACAATGCATCGTGTAATGGTGGCCATTAAGAGCAATAATTATGTGTATTGGCATACTTACTGCTTTGCGGACCGTCAAAACTACGTCTAAAAGGAAACTTCAGTGGGTGTCTACGATGTTATTGTGGAACAATATGTAATCGAGTGACAGTTTGTGATTGTGTGTTCGATAATTGAGAAGACAGTGAGATTGGTGATCCCGCATTACCATGGCCCAGAATCAAGGGGAGGTTCAAGTGGGCACACCGAACCAACCCGTCAAAGAGAAGGACATTTATGCGTGTCTGCCTGATATGCGTACAAACGGACCCCTGGGATCCGACGAACCGTGTTCAGGGGGCGAGGAGCTGCGGTGGCTTCCAGCACAAGCTACCGATAGGGATCTTGTGATGTACCTTAGAGCTGCACGGTCTATGGCGGCTTTTGCTGGAATGTGCGACGGTGGATCTCCCGATGACGGCTGCGTTGCCGCCAGTCGTGATGACACCACCATTAACGCGCTGGACGTCCTTCACGACTCGAACTATGATCCTGGCCGTGCGCTACAGGCTCTAGTTAAGTGCCCAGTGCCCAAGGGAATTGAAAAAAAGTGGTCAGAGGAAGAAATAAAGAGATTTGTCAAAGGTATCCGTCAATTTGGTAAGAATTTCTTTAAAATTAAAAAAGACTTACTCCCCCATAAAGACACTGCTGAGTTAGTTGAGTTTTATTACTTGTGGAAAAAGACTCCTGGTGCTAGTAGTAATAGGCCCCATAGGAGACGTAGGCAAGCTTCGTTAAGACGTGTCCGTAATACTAGAAATTCACGTGCAGGAACACCAAAAGAACAGACACCAGAAGCTACTCCAGCAATGCCTGAAACAAATGGTTCAAGGCCTTCTCCTAATTCTAAGGAAGGAGGAGAGGTGAGTTCTGTTACAGAGGATGAAAATTCAGAAGAAGATAGTGACTCTAGAGATGCTGGAGATATGGCTAAAACAGATGCAAGTAGAACAAGTGACAATCCAGAGGACTCCCCAAGTAGAATGAGAACTAGAAATAAGTCAAAAGAGCAAACTACACCAAATGGAAAGAAAGGTCAGGATGAAAGTGATACTGATTCTAAAACTAAAAAACCAAACAAACCTATCACGCAAAGTAACCTAGCAAGTACAAATAATAATACAACAGAGAAAGTTCTATCATCTCCTGTTAATAAGGATTCTAAAAAGAAAGTGGCAAATGGTAAAGTTGATGTATCAAAAGTTAAAAAACGAATTCCAGATGATTCAAAAATAGAAGGCATTATGGATGGTGATGTACAAATGAAAAAGAAAAGGACTGATAATGCTCCGGAAAGTCCATCTGAAAGTCTCACAAATGACAGTTTTCCTGCAATGGATGAAACTGAAAGTGTGGAACCTGAACCTGAAGCATGTGACTTTAGTTTTAATAAGACTGATAAAGAAAATCCGGAACTAAGCAAAGAACCTGTTCCTGAATCTAGGGAACCTGAACAATCAAAATCCATAGAACCTCAAGTTAAAACAGAAGTCATTGAACCTGTTATCAAAACTGAGAAAGACCCCCTTCCACCTATTTTCAAGGTAGCTCCTGACAAAGATGAAAGAACTGCTTTAGATTTGAAAACTGACATAAGTGCACCTAAAAATATTGAAAATGTTGAACCTCGACCTCTTGCAATGTTTCCTAAAACTGAACTTATTATTCCTAAAGTTACTCCTATGTCTTCAGAAGTTATGGAAAAAATTAAAATAAAAGAAGAAATAGATCCAGATGAACCAGTTCAAAATTTACAAAAGGAAGATTATCCAAAAGACCCTCTTTCACATAACTTCCCTGGACATCCATTGAACCAACAAAAACCTCTTAACCTGGAAAACACAAACTTCTTTGTAAAAGACAGTCACATATATAATCCTAAACTCACTCACAGTATAAAAATTGAAGGAGTCCCTAATACTATTTTTAATCCTGTAAACATTACAAAAGATAGTTCCATAATAAGGAATGCAAAGGACTACAGTGGTGGTATGCCGCCGTTTTCATATCCTGCTAATATTAATTTTGGCAGTGATCCAAATAAACATAATCCACATATGAATCCATTGAAGACTGTAATAAAACTAGAGCCTAGAGATGAAGCAAGTGAAATGAAGAGTCAGAATACTCCAGAAATATTTACAGCTACAATATCTACGGCTAATAAAGTTGACTCACCAACTGCACCAAGATTAGATACATTGCAAAGGATTAGTCCTTCTCCAACTAATGCTCGAGGAGGTTCTCCGCCCCATATGGAACATCCAGCTGCAACAAATACGGAACCAATATCGCCTGCTAATTCCCAAGAATTGAAATCTCAAGAAACTGATGATGATAAACAGCAGACTGACCTAAAAAATCAGACAGGTCCTAAACCAGAAAGTCAGAACACTAGTATAAGACCACCAATATTTCCATCACCAATTAGGCCAGAAATTCTTAGGCCTACTGAGATTCCTAATCCGCCTGTATCAGGGCAAAGTATGGCACCACCACCTCTTAGCCAGCCATCCATTACTGGTTTATTACCACCAGGACCATTGATATCGGTTGGAAGTGGAACTAATGTTGGACCATATGGATTTATGCCAACACCATTGTATGGGCATCCTGGTCATCCTGGTCACCCTGGCCACCCAGGACTTGATAAACCGGGCTCCTTACCACCTCTTATGCAACAAATGCCTCCAACTCATAATCATCCAGCAAGTAATTTAATTCCACAACAGTCTAATCAGAACGATGTCTCAATGCCTCAAGATCTTAAGATTAAACAAGAAGTTTCAGACAGTATGCCAGCTAACTTGTCAACTCAAAATGTGTCAGATCCTTTACAGTCACTTAAAGAAGTGAAAGTACCTGGATACCCAATTGGAAGTGCAATAGCACAGCATTTAAGTACGGAAAGAGATAGAGAATCAATATCTAGTGTCGAAAACAACAGCAGGCCACCAAGTCAACCTACTAATGAAAATACAAACATGCCTAGTGCATTCCTTGGACCAAGAATAGAAAGTATAAAGAAGGAACCTGACTTTTTGCATCAGCCTCACATTACTCCAGTGTCAACTAGTCAAGGTAGTGGTTCTGATTCCATCAGTACCATTCCACCAGTAAAGAGCCCGCATACACCTACGCCTATTAAAAGTCAACCAACGCACAATGGAACACCTGGCCATGGTCCACATCCTTCAACTACAACTTCACCATTTTCAAGGCATTTAACTAGTCCTTCACAGCCTAGACATATATCAGCTTCCCCAGTACAACCAAATACCCCAGTGTCACATTCAGCTTTAAACTTGATGAATCATGCCCCACTTTCAATACCATCAACTATTCCAGGACCAGTTATGCATTCAGGTCAACAACCAGGACCACCTCCACATCCTTTTGCCTCACATCTCCATCATCCTCATCATCCTTTACTGCATCCTTCAATATTCCAACTATCTGCAGCAGCTGCGGCACATGCTATGCATCCATACTACCCCCATCCACATCCTGGATATTCAATGCCATATCCATATCCTTATGGACCATTACCCCAACCTCATCCAATACCTCCTATGCATCCTTCGTCAAGTACGCCAGGAAGGCACGATCCAGTGAAACCAACAATTGAATCTACTACAATGCTTAGTTCTCATCATAGCACAAGTTCTTCTGTAACAACAAGGTCACTTAGAGAAATTTCCGAAAGCTCTGATGATCCAAGAAATCCTAATGCAGAGAGACACCAATTACATGAGACAACAATGACTCATCACCATTCGACAAGTCACCATAGCGCTGTTCATACAAGTACAGAAAAACAGCCAAGCCATGCTGGAGGTGGTACTAATCATACTCTATCTATTTCTCACTCTACTTCTAGTAGTTCGTCTCAGTCCATACAGCACAAAATCAATACACAACAAAAATCAAACTCACATTCTAGTTCACCTCACCATTTATCAGCAAGTCTATCTCAGACTACAAGCTCATCCTCCAGTGTAAATCTGACAAATAATCATACGCATCATCATTCGCATCATCTGGCTCATCATCCAGAACGATTATCACCTGCTGATTCTATGTTATTGAGGCATCACCCTAAAATGCTTCCTGGAAATCCAAACCATCTCATGATTCAACCACCTTCCATGGGACATCCCATGAGCTTAGGTTTACCACCAGGACCTGGACCAAGCTCGATAGAAAGTCTTCGAATGCACGCACAAGCCGCAGCTGGCTTACAACCACCACACCCAAGATCAGGCTCACCCCATCAACTATCACATGGGCATACACATTTACGAGGTCCCCCGAGACCGATATCTGATGATAATCCCGAATTGAAATTAGAAACTCAGTCCCAACCTGAAGAAGAGGAGATTCCGAGCCCAGCGCATATACCACATGGACCAAGCCCCGAACCAAAAATCGAAGATACTGAATGTCACAGATCACAATCTGCAATATTCTTGAGGCATTGGAACAGAGGCGACTATAACTCTTGTACTAGAACAGATTTAATTTTCAAGCCAGTGCCAGAGTCAAAACTTGCTCGTAAACGGGAAGAAAGACTGAGAAAACAAGCTGAAAGAGATCGAGAAGAAAGAGAAAAGATAGCGCAACAAGCTCATAGGAAAATAGCGACACCAGAAAAGCCTGAGACGAAACCACCATCCAGAGGTGCCATTGAAACTATTACATCACCTTATGACAGATTTCCACGCCCGCCAGGGTATCCCGACACTCCTGCTCTACGACAACTTTCAGAGTATGCGCGGCCACATGCAGGTTTCAGTCCAGGGAATCTGCCACGACATTGCATGGATCCAATGCTACAATATCAGCTTAGTTCAATGTACGGAGCAGCTGGGGCGCGGGAGCGGCTTGAACTTGAACATTTGGAAAGAGAAAAACGTGATAGGGAGATAAGAGAGCTCAGGGAGAGAGAGCTGAATGACAGATTAAAGGAAGAATTACTGAAAAATAATGTGGGTCCTCGAGCACTGGACCCGCATTGGTTAGAGATGCATAGAAGATATGGAATGCCACCGCCACCGCCTCAAGGCGCAATTCCTGTTCAATTCGGACTGTATCCTCCGGGTCATGGACCAGCATCGCTTTCACAATTAGAACGCGAGCGATTGGAACGACTCGGCATTCCTCCAGCTGGTGCTGGAGGCCCACCAGTTTCGGTTCCTGTCTCAGGGGCTCCACCTCACCATCCACATCACCCTCACCCTGGAGTTGCAGCCGCACAGCTCGAGGCAGCAGAAAGACTCGCACTAGCGGCAGACCCGATGGTAAGATTGCAAATGGCTGGCATCAACCCAGAATATCACGCTCATACTCACGCACATACTCATGCGCATTCGCATACGCATTTACACTTACACCCGGGCCAACAAGCGGCGCAAGCGCAACAAGAGGCATTAGGGCTAAGTCTCGGAGCTGGTGCACAATACCGACCTCTCGCACATCCAGACCTGCTGGGCAGGCCGTATGCCGAGCAGCTGGCTCAACAAGCGGCGGCTCACGAACAGCTCCAAAGGCAACTGTTGCTAGAGCGAGAAAGAGGCTTCCTGCACCCGGCACACCACGAAGAATTCCTCCGGCAGCAGCGTGACCGAGAGCTGAAGGTGCGAGCGCTCGAAGAAGCAGCCCGTGGCTCGCGTCCTTAGTGTTTTGCCACTGGGCTGCTGCCCGATGACGTCGTTGTAATCGACTAATGATATTATATTATGATGGTTGCGCTACCATTATAAAATATATCAAAGTGTTCACGCTCTAGTGTTACGAAAACGAACGTTTTTGGTGTGACGATACCTGTAATTTATATTTATAACTTATATATTTAAGTTTTTATAATATTTTTATAGTTGCATGGTCATGTAGTACGCTTGTTTTCCATGCTCAAATTTATTTCTTAACTACTAGTCATAATTAAAGATTATTTGTGAGAGACTAAATGAAAGTCACACATTTTTATATAGAGTGCTGTTAGTTTAAATTATTGTTTATATTTTTATTGATAATAATAAGGGTGCTGGTTATCATTCATGTGAATGGACCACATGACTACGGTATGATTTACGAAGCAATCGCCGCTTTTATGTTCATGACATAATAATTATTTCATAAACGTATTTTAATGAACTTTTTTTGAGACCTTAGGACAAGACAAGAACTTCGACTTGCCTTTCTAAACGACTTGCCTTTTCGTGTAATTGAGATTTAGACCTTATTCTTATATAAATTCAGATCAGATTTTTATACGTGGTGGTTGCATTTATATGTCTGAATAATTTTAAAACGTCCTACACACTTACTGTGCAGAATTAAAGAGATTTTCGCTGATAAAAACTAATAAATGTTCCACATTGCGCCGACACTTGTGCAGTTAATTATGTTCACATATCAATTTAAAGATCTGGCGGAGGCTTGTTTAAAAATAATCAATTCATCGCCTTCAAATTGATATTGACTGAACGCAATGGTTTTACGATTAAAGTGCTCGCTTAAATTGAAAGGTGAAAAATGACGACCTTGCGAGTTCGTGAGATCATTGATACCAATAATAAAATCATAAATGGTACTTTTGTTTAATGTTCACAGAAGCTTCATTTTTCTAATTGTTTTTTGAATATTATGACTGCTAATGATATGTTGCACTTTGAGCACTGTGATATAAATTGAGTTTTATGTAGGAACGGTGAAAATTAACAAGGCAGCGAGCTTTCTAAAAGTCATAGACATTCTTGTTTTTAATGGAAATTCTCATGAAATTCTAATGTTCGAGAACCATAAATTTTAATGTCTGAGTAGTTTTATTTCTGTGTCGCTCAAGACTACAAGATTGTCTTAAATCTTCATTGCCGCAACACATCTATTTTGTATTTTGCACATTTAAGGCTGAGTGGAGACTTATGACTCCTTTGCTAATCAGTTTTGACTGCAGCAAGTCCCTCGGCATCATAATGACTTAGCTTTATTTATTGCAATTATTATTTTTCATTTAAATGTTCCGAGTTGTAACGTAACTATCTCACTGTAAGTATATCGTCACAACAGTACAGAGAACATTTTTAACTAATTACACGATTGTGAAAAACCTTTATTTACTTAATAAATCGCCGTGCAGTATTAACGAGTAAAGTGCGCCAATTCACCTAAAAATACTCGTGTGTAATGTAAAGCGATCTTCGTATATAAAACAGCATATTATGAACAGTCATAAAAGTATTGTAACAAGTTTACGAGGCGCATTAGTTTCACTGTAAATTTATTGCCACACTGCTGAAGTACAAAGTACCTATATATTCCAGCGAAATTTATTTAAATAAAATGCGGGCATAATTTTGCAAGAGACCATGTGATACATCTGTTGTCATTATATAATTATCATGACGATTGTATTTTTTAAATATATTGCAGTATGCGTTGTTTTAAACGCAAAGTGAATAAAGATTATGTATTTACAAGACATATAATAATATAACAAAGCATACACCAATTGTGATGTTATAACTTGAAAGCGAAGCGTTTTTCCCTTATTCTTCCAACTTTTTACTGTGAAATTTTCAATTACTATATGGATAAAATTGTAAATTATAGGAGTTGTAATTTTCACCCAATGTACACATTCAAATTCTATTGCACTATAATGTAATATAAAATCCCTTTGTAACAAATAGAAAATATATTAGAGTTGAGATAAAGTAAAAAACGTATAGAGTATTCTAGAATAAATAAAATTCACAATGTCGCTTAGTAGGTATTATGTTAATAATGCCATAGTTACTTTCTGATATTTAAAAAAGAGAAAATGAGTATTATTTTTAGAGACAAATTATATCTTTTAAGAGGTTGCGTGTCGGTTTAAAACTTCATTTATTTAGACAATAAGGTTAAATGGATGTCTTAGTGCTTTTGTGTAAATTTTTTTGAATAATATATGTGAAAAAAATCAATTTTCTTGTTTCAGTGTTCATCCCTAGTGCGTAATACAGTTGCGAAATTTTAATACTTTTAATATAGCCTTTTACATTATGATTAAAGTGACTTGTTTACTATAGGAGTCACCCCTACATACCTACACGTAAATTATTTGGTACATGTGTGTACGGTTAAATTATTATTTGAAGCAAAATACTTCCCTTCCCATTCAAAAAAATTTTTGGATTCTGTAGCCTGATCTTAGGTATATTTTAGTCTTCTAATAGAAGAATTCTGGTATCGTGGGTATATAGTCCTAATATCGTGGGCAACATCACACAAATAGATACTATTACCAGCAGCAAATATAATTTTATCATTTCATACTGGGAATCAAACCCAGTACCGTTTGAATTGGACTGGCATTGTAACCACTACACTACATTGTTATAGATAAAGACAACAATGATAACGTTATGTAAAAAAAAATCTGTCAATCTGCCATTTTGCATAGTTTTCTGAAGTATTTGCGCGTTTACATTTAATAAATTAATTTATCGGTTTGATATCACATTTTACGTTACCAGGATACTGATTGATCAATACTAAAGCATAATTCGTACCAATCGCCCGTTCTGATATTTTTTGTTTAGTACAAAGGCCACTTAACATGAAAGCATGGGAATTACCAGTAATACAGGTTTGCTGGCAAGTGCCCCATTAAAACCTCCACTGTTAAAGCACAAGGTAAGTTATGGAAATTCTAGTTATTCGTTTATTTACGTTAAGAATTGTAACGTTATTCTTGATAGCCTATAACATAACCTTGCTCATGAATGTAGCTATCGCACACAAAAAGGATTTTTCAAATCTGACTTGTAGTTCCAGAGATTAGCGCATTCAAACAAACTCTTCAGCTTTATATTATTATTTTTTTTATGATATGAAGTAGCAGAAGAGCATGCAGGCCACCTGGTGTTAAGTGGTCGCTGCCGCCCATGGACATCCACATCAAACCTCAAGCGGGCTCGTGTCTTGCCTGAGGTCGCATGTAGTTGCGCTGCTACCCCGTAGGCTGATGGTCGCCTCATGTAAGTGTGGCCGGAAACTGCACTTTTCCACCGAAACACAACTGAATTGCTTCACGGCAGATATGGGTGCAGCGGTGGTACTTCCCCGGTCGAACCATACAAGTTCTACCACCTACAAATAGTATAGATTTTATTCATAGGTACACTTAGCTATCAACTATCGTATCAATATTACTAACAGATTATGAATAACTTGGTTTTAGTCAAACTTGGAGCTACGATGCGAAGTGACACCGGCTCCCTTCATGCTGAGACCCTACGCTGGGCTTTACAACCCCTTCTCGCATGGCTGCTCAGTCCTCTGCAACCACCCTGCTGACACTGAGGCTAAGGAGTTCGTCAAACGTGCCAAAGATGCTTGGGTAGGTAAATATTGAATGTTTGTTGACAAACTTTTGCTGAAATAAAAATTTTACTCTAAGTATTATAAAAAATATTTTTTTATGATGATTGAAAATGATTTTTTATTAATTTTTAATGTATTGCGCTATCTAAGGGTTTTAAAGGCTACAGGGTTACAAAACCATTCCATTTAGTCATTTTCCAGTTTTCAAGTTCGATTCCAGCCATCATGAAAAATTGTACTATGTCAGTATGTAGGTAGATTATCTTGCCATAACCGTATTTCGATTGGTAGAAAAATCCAAATAATCCATCCAATTACATGTCACTACCAAGTAGCATTTTTGTAAGAGAAGTTTTTTTCCATTTAGTTCTTAGAAGGCAAAGGTCACTTCCTCGACGAGGACCTAACGAAGTTTCAAGATGGAGACAAGGAGAAGAACAGAACACCACACGACATCGTTACTGAAGATATGTTCAGGCGGTGAGCTTGCGGATAACATACCTACTCTTAACCATAGACTAACCAAAATAAATGGACGGAATGTCAGTAAGACACAAGTGATGCTACCGTAATAAATCAAGGCCCCTTGTCGTGTACACTCACACATTCACAGCATAATATTCTCGTATGCCCGTGCGACTGTGACCTCGCTCGAGTGACATTCACTTTCATATTCAGACACTGCCGCCATTTTTGTGTTTCACTGCGTCCTACCGACATTACGTCCGTTCTTTTAGTAGGTCCATGCCCTTAATACTTGTGTTTACTTTCAACTGCGGATAGAGTAGGTCGTAAACCACAAATAGTTTCTTTATTATTCCTGTTTATTGCCGATGTAGTAAATCTTTATTTCGTTGCCAGTCCGCTATTCGTTTTGATCTCAACGTAAATTTACGTAGAAGTTAGCCTGTAGTCGTGATTCAGTTTTATATAATGTCAATATAATAATTAAGAAAATTTATGGAACTTGTCATGTTTTTTGTGCTTTCGCAAGTCGTTATTTTGATGATTTCTATTAATAAGTAGGTAGATACGTACCTATTTATTAAGGTACCCAACTATATAAAATTATCTACTTAAGTAGGTATAAGTAACAATTTGCATAACGTAATTAATGCAATTATGTATTTTTTGTTAAGAAAGCAATTTATTAATGTTATTATATTCAAATTAATTTATAGTAGGTACCTAAACTTTTAATTTGTGGTCGTTGATTCTTATGCTGTTTAAATTATAATTTCATACGTCTAACGAACAGCTGTTTCCTTTTTAAAATAAAATCTATTTTAACATCGCCGAAAATTTTGGTTAATAAAATGACTTATAGCTTTAAGTCATTTTATTAACCAAAATTTAAGTTACTACACATTATCTACTTACTTTTCTGTAGGATATTAGAAAAACTGACCAACCTATTCAGGCGAGAATAGGATAAATACTTAAGTATGTCAGTTTTTCTAATATAGACAGGTATTATTTTCCCATATACTTAATTGCGCGTTACGAAAACAACCCACTTCAAAATTGTCGCGCACATACTTAATGCAAATTTGCATATTTAAAGTAGGTATGGTTTTCTCATGAATGCCTTTGTCAGAACCACACGGGAAGCCCCAGCTTCCAAATAAAAAAAGAATCATCAAAATCCGTTCACCCAGTCGCAAGTTATGAGGTAACAAACATAAAAATTTGAAGTCTGTTGAAAATGGGTGGTTTTGTTCTACATGTGCAAGCATTATGCCAACAAGCTTTTAGTTAAACTTTGGGTTACAGGTACACAGAAACCGATTCGAGGCCGTTGACTCCAGCACCAACCCTTGCGAGTGGTAAGTCAAGAGGCTCTCGAAGATGCCTGACTCCGGACCAGCCGCACCAGAGAACCACTATCGTCCTTGACCTTAGGAGAAGTCATAGTCAAGTAAGTGGCACTGTGTTGTAATTTTGTACCTGTTACAGTGTAAGGCAAGCGCGCTGCGCCCCGCTGGTAGTGTACGAGTAGGTCGACAGCGATCTCACTGTTAAGCAACGTCGGGCGCGGCCGGTACTCCGATGGGTGACCGCTAGATGCAAATTTCA
>DWAV01001303.1:0-14049 GCA_018231305.1 Noctuana lactifera
AAAAGATGCCTGTTAATTAATACGAAAGTTTAGGTCACATTATGACTCTGCAAATAAGGTAATGTATTATTTATAAACTTATTAGTAATGAGAACTAAAATGGTATTTTAAGGATATCAGTGTCAGAAAGCCTGCATAGTCAAAAAGCTTTACAAACGTGTAGTAACGCCAATTTTACAATTTTTAACAATATTTAGTTTTACCAAGATGTTTTATTTAAATTCTGTTGGACTGTTTCGAGGATGATTAAATAAAATTAACATTACCAAGCATTTCAAGCAATTGTTTACACAAACAGCTCGTGAAGTACTGTTCAAACGATTCAGAAATTCTTACAATAAAATAATGTATACAGCATCATAATTCCGGTCACGTCCCGCGAGAGATTAGTTGGTTGCTAGCTCTATGTTGGTACCTATGTGTATGAATATTCAAATTGCAAGTCGTTGACTTCCGACACGATACTGCGATCCCAGGCAAAGCCCTTTGACGACATTGTTTACGTGAGAAACGTATCAATTTCATGTTTTAGTAATATTTCACGAGTACCAGATTTTGCTCAGTTAAAAACTGAAATGTTGGATGACTCGCTTGGGGATAAAGATTGGCTGCTGGCGCAACATGCTTCGCCACGAAAATCTGACTAATATTATAAAAAAAATTGTGTTCTTAGGGGTTAGAGAAATCAAACAAAAAACAATGGATGGAGGCAAAGTTAAAAATAAGATCAAATCTAAATATTAAGTTACTTAATTAGGACATTTTTCAACAGTACCTACATGCAGTAACGTAGAAATTTATTTATTTTAAGTTCTATAGACAATACAATAGAAGAAGTAAAAACTGTTTCCATATGCAAAACTTGAAACACAAAATTACATAATTGCCGACATAATTACATAAACACGAAATAACTTGTATTAAAAACTTGTAGAGTGAATCTATGGATCTATATAACGTCCTTTAAGTTTGTAGAGGAGACGTTACTCCCCTACCCACCCACTCATCGATGTCTTTATCTCCTTGGAAGTGGAAAGTAATTTCTCGTCACATCTCCAATCTGACGGTCAGTTGGATCGAGATTTTTACGACTCACTGCTCTCCAGTTTTATCTCGACTTATTTATTTTACGTTACTTACACTCACGGTTGTAACCTTCTGGAAAATCAAAGGAAATTGTTTATCTGTATTAAAGTAACTTGTATGAGTCAGTGATTAAAGTAATCATTGAGTATTAATTTATTGGACTGAGTACGAATTTATATAATAAATCTAGTTTGATAACCCTTATGAATATGTATGTCACTGTCAGGTTATGAAAACTGTCGAAAAACTGTAACAAATTAATGCATTATTTTTCGAAAGGTAACATAATCTAACATAGCAATTTCTATTAGGTTAGGTTAGGGTTAGGTTATACAATTAGAATAATTTAAAATACGGGGAAATTCGGGAAAGGCGGTGTCAGACACAGAATCTATAACCTATAGGTATTTGTATTTGATCTACATATATTTCTATTGGAACCAGCTGTAATTGTGTTAAGAGTAAAATTCCAACTTATAACGTTAATAATATTTTATACCATCGACCTCGTTGTGGCACATAAAACTTTTCAAGACCGCAGTTTCAGAATATGTACGCTCATATCTATTTTCAAAGTACTTTATACTTAGAACGTTCGCAGTTTCGAAATTCTATATCTCTTTAATGTCTCTTTCGATTTGCTGGTCTGTTTGCGTTAAAGTAGGTTAAACAAATTAAAACCACTTTAATTATTCATGTCGTAATATTAACCTTTATAACATAAACTATTCTAATTTTGTTAATTGACTAAATAATAATTATGATTACTTCTCCATGTGTACCATTATTTTTATTTCCTTTATTATTATAACGACGTTATTATCGATCTGTTTAGCCACTCACATTATCACTATTTTATGTACGTTATGAGCTTATATCCGCTCACTCTACCTGCTATATCGGCGTCTTGTCCGCCGTCTCTGCGGTATTATCTAATACCCGATAATGGGAGTTCAAGGTTGGCCGCTGAAAACGCTGTAATGCAACTCCCATCCCAGGCCGTCGCGCCCTTTGCGCTTTTATCAATACGCCGACGACCCCAGCGCCGCCTGTTGGCCGCCGCCAGTATTGCCACGTAGACGAGTGCGCACGCTCCGTACTCCCCGACGTTGCAGCATTTATTATTACCTACACTCTTTCACCCTCAAATCTATCCCATCAAAATAACCCCGGTTCCCTTTTCTTTTCGCGATCCATGACGTCCTCAGTGCAGTGACGTAGGCGTGCAGTTTCGACCTCGTCGCGCGAAACCTGAACAACTTAACCTAGCATCCGACCGATTACGTCAATAAACGAGATTACTCGCGAGTTAGTTTCTCTCGGAACTGTTTGTTTTTGTTTCTCCGACTCCTATTTTCTCATTGAAAGTGCCGTTTACACCGCTGGAGCTTAGATGGTAAGTGATTAAAGTGCTAATATGTTTCGTTAAGCGAGGTCCGACTTTGTTTATGTGCAAGCGGATATCTGCAGAGTGTTGTGTAGGAGTGTTGCAGATGTGGGCGCGTGTAGTTACTTTCGCTGGGTAGCGCGCTTAATGAGGTTACCATCTAAAATAAACCGAGATTTTTACCGCGCCGTTTTAGCAACGCAACACGAGATACGCTCGAGGGGCACTGCGCATGCCTCCACTGAATATATAATCAAATGCATCAACTGCAAATGTTCGTAGGCATACAGTTTGACCTGCATTTTGTATCGACGTCAACGACAATTTATATTTAGATAATACTAAAACCAGTTTTAGTCGTGTCATTTACCTCTGTTTGTACGCTGTAGTAATAAACAGTTTGAATAAGTGTTGTGTAACGAAATTAAATCATTTGTGTTGATAGACAACTTGTTTGTCGAGGAAAATGTTACGAGAAGTAACAGTTGCGTACAGAATGCCGCATTAAAAGACTTTTCGTCTTGCTAGCTTTGTATACGTCATTACTGGACGTGTTGGCTTCCATTATAAAGAGTTTTTGCACCCTAAATGTCGTTTACATAACCCTTTGTCCTGGGCAGCATTCATATCGTGAGAATGTGGGCCAAGTTCAGGGTCGCCGGTGCACCGTGTGTTCAATGAGCTCACGTCTTTAATTTCTGATGGGGTTGGTATAGGATTTCTTCGGAAACCGGTTCAGGTTAAGTTTGAACCGCAAATTCTTACCAATATCACATTCTTTAAATTTACGAGTGCTCTTACAAACATATTATGGTACAAAATGTGCGGTTTTTTTCAAAAACCAGACTTGAATTGAAGAGATTCGTTCTATAGTAGGATAGGCCTAGTTTTGAACATAATGAATAGCTAGTATGTAAGAAAAACGTTTTTTTAAATTTTATATTGCTACTTAGTTCGTTATGTAGACATAATAATTTCTGCAATCCTTTTAATGGGTCACGGGTCTCTCACTACAATCGAGGAAGATAGAGATATCTACAGGGCATAAAAATAGAACATGACATCACATTTAATACACAAAAAAAAAATTCAATTGAAATAAACATAAAAATAGGTGGTGGAGAAGAAAGAAGAGATAGAATGTATTCAAACTTCATCCGCAGTAATATTGTATAGAATATAATACCTGTGATATAGCATTATAAAATCGTGTTTATGGACTATCTCACTTTGTTTGTAAACGTGCGCCAGATACTTGGCTTTCAAAATGAATAAAGACATGCTGAAAAGAAATTCGAACGGCCAATAAAAAATGTTTACGGCTGAACCATGCTCGCCAACGTTCCATTATGTGTTATATCTTCAGTTCGTATTTATAAGCGTAAAAATAGAATTAGTTATTTCAATTATCAGTTTAACATAATCATCAATTAAGAATAACGATACGGCTTTTTAAGCTTTTTGGACTGAAAGATGTATCTTCATCGCAAAATTATTACGAATAATTATGCACACGAATCTATAAGAAACGTAAGTGTGTTATTATGGACGGTCAGCGATGGATACGAGTAAATAAAAAGTTACCTAACATTTATTATTGACTGTATTAAGTTGTTACATGTAAACTGTTTCCTGTGTATATAAATTATTAAATTATTTACTAAAGATGCTTAAACTTCCTGGTCAAATGTATGACTAGTTCTGTATATAATATATGTGCCTTTAAATCCGTGCAAAACTACCATCATTGAGACAAGTTTAATGGTTTTTCTTATCTAACTAAATAACCAGGTTGCCTTTTATAAGATTGTAATAACATTTTTTTACATTTAACGTGTGGCCTTATCTTAACATCGCGGTTGTTATGCAACTTGATGGGTATACCCTAATTAATCATGTGTCAGGTAAATGCGAATATAATTACAGGGTAATACACTATTGTCTATCGTGCAAACGTTGCATACAAGTTATTCTAAATGTGCACAAACACATATAGGAATAGCTAGGCTAGGCTAGCAATGTTCGCTAGTCACTAGGTTCAGAATGAACATTCGGAAGAGCAATGTTCAAGGAATGTAACTGAAAAAGTTTAATTAAAATCTAAAATTGGTTAGTGGTATGCCGCAAGTAAAGCAAAATAACTACTATAGTGACTTAAATCATTTAGGTAGAACTGTTTTTAAACATAAGTTTAAACATGTTACTTACAAGAAAGCCTTCCTTTATACGTTACGTATCATGTACACCGTTACAGGTATTATTTGAATATAAAATATTCATCGCCAAGGAACGATCTTCACGCTAACATGGTTTCTACAAAATGTAAAATGACAAAAAAAACCTTTAGGTACCAATTATTATTAGTGTTTCAGTAATTTTGATGCTTGATCCTTATCACCCGAATATCCTCATCATCATTTCAGTAATATTTGAAGAATTTTCGATTATTTTGTTGTGGTGCAAGTTGATTTATTGCTCAGGTCTACTTGTTACGTTTATAACGCTTCCCCTGTTTTGTGTAAGCAGTAGGTAAGCTATAAAAGTAAGGCGAAGTTGAAATAGCATTGAAAGAAAATTTATTAATACAGCAATCAAAAAGAAATGTAACAATTATAATCTTTAATCTACCTATGTGCTATTAAATAAACCAAAGTCAGGTTAGTTTTCATGATCTTTGATTTATTGGGTTTGTCGTGCCTCGATTGGGTAGCACCAATAACTGTTAAAACATCAGAAAAAATATTTTTCCTATAAATTGAGATCGCATTAACTGGTATCGAAAATTTTTAAATCGGTCAGAATTTTAATAAATTTATTTTACTCACTTCTGTTGTGAGTAAGTTTCTTCTGTATTCTTTTCTTAGTTCACTTTGCTTGCTTGCTCTCTTTTGGTTCTGTATTCTCTGATACCAATCTTAGTACCTACATAGTTTCTTAATCACAGATATAAAGGCAACAAAGTAGTCGGACCCGGTAACAATGCCCACCAAAACGGCCGGGCAGTCATTATTCACAAAATAGTGTGGCATAAATTCGTCAATACGTCAAAGCCAGTACACCTACTGTTTACAATGTTACTGAATTCGCATTATGTATGGATTGTGTACCCTGAGGTACTCTTTACACACTATGTATGTTTTCATTTGTGTGTTTAGTACCTTTCCTACTCTGTATTATCGATAGGTTTTAACAGTGCGTTTAAGTATTTAAATATTTAGTAGTTTAAGTATATTTAAAAAAATTTGGCGTCTGTTTACTGTTCACAGACGTGCGATAATTAATTTGTGTCCATTTTTTTATACATAGTTTATATTTTCATGTCAACTTATCGTTGAAAAGAAACATAGTAACCAATTATCATCATTACCATAAACTCATTGCTAGGAAAGGATCTCCTGTTAGGTCGAAAAGGGGTATAAGCTATAGTCCAGTTCGCTGGCACGAAGTGAGTTAATTAATTAATGTGGATAAAATAATAAAATAAACTGGATCACCCGTTATTAGGATCAAATTTTAAAATTATTATAGATTTCAACACCACAATTTTATCCGATTATTCAGATTCAGAAAATTTTATTTATCATTTAGGTATATTTAATCACAAAAGGAAACCATGTTGTCTAAACACTTGCTAAGCTAAAATAACAACGGTTGTATTTCCTTCGAGTTGGAACAATTGATTAGTTTAAGATTTATTGTTTTGTTCTGTCCGGATTGTTCCACAAAACAATTGTTTGAAGTGTAGGCGACACTTTGAATCGCATGAATTCTAAGGATTCTGTTTATAACTTACGATTTTATAAAGGAAATTGCTAAACTCGCGAACATGAAGATAAATAACCGAGCGGCTTTGCTTTTGTTCGCTACGTTTAGAGTCCAAAATACCGATTATCCGGCTTCTTAATTAGTTGAATGAGTTGAATCTAAACTTTGATTTACTACAATTTATCAAAAACCACTTTTGATTGGTTTCCTAGTCAGTGGTAAATTAACTGAGGGTTCAGTAAATGGTATACTAATTTCAACTAGAAAATACATCGCACCGATATCATTAAATTTCTTTCTATTAATTTTACAAGTTAACATTGCGTTAATTGTAAGGGTACATTCAAATTTTATTTAATTTCCTAAAAAAATTTATCCAACCATTTAGGGAAAATTTAGTGGCAAAAACACGTACAGAAGATCAAATTACTTATATAAAGATAGGACAATGTATTCTGACTAATCCCGAGGGAGATTTTTCGATATAATCTTTCTATTAGAACGCTCGAACGCCAACAATTTGTGGTCACTTCCCGATTAATTCAAGTGACAAATGTCTTCCAATAAAGCAAAGCCTATCAATCTCTAGCGAATAACTTAATTGGATCTGAAGAAGGGTTGTTGAACGATCAAGGTTGAGGTCTCGAGGCAACAACAACTGTGTGTTAGAAATTCGTTTAGGGACTAATAGTTATGATTGAGGCTCAACAACTAGTCAAATCTTATTAAACTATCTTAGATAGCTTTTAAAAGAGCAACATGTAAACTTACTCTACTCTTGTACTTTAGAACATAAAATTATACCTAATCATTATGAAATACGATAAAATCATAATTACAGGAAAATTTCACTTGATAGCTTAACATTTCGTTTCACCTCGATATGGCGAAAGCTACGAGCACTTAAAATCTTCTTTTTGTAGTGTCAGCAGGGTAAACATTTTTCTTTTACCTTATTAGAGAGGAAACAACCATTAAAGCCAACGAGTCCTTAGTAACAAAGTTAGTCAAGGTCTGGTTACGTAGCGGAGGTTATAAACGTGTTAAGTTTTTCTATCTTTCCTTTCTATCTTAGATTTTTTAAGAACATAAATTCTAATTTATATCATTTACTCTTTACTTATAATTAATTTGTATTTTCTTAGTTTACTCTGAATTATGTTTCCATTTTTACAATTACAATTTTTTCATAAATCTACGTTTTAATTAATTATTTATAGAGTTTAGCTTGAAAAAGTATTACAATTATTACAACCCTTTTTAACCAACATCAAAAAAGGAGGTTATACTCGTAATTCGATACGTATGTATCGTACACACACAAATTTACACATATAACACATTATTTAAGTTTGACTCGCAGTTATGCAGGTTTTTTTTTTAAATAAGTTCACTGTTATTGTAAAGTTAACATTGTTGAAAGTCGAAGTAAATTTAAATTTTATTTCATTAAAGCTATCAAGTTTTATTAGGTTAGTGTCCGCAAGAAATTTTACGATCCATATGTTTGCAATACGTATGGCTTTCCAGACTATGTTTTCACCATGAATTTTTGGTTTAATACGCTGACTGGAAGGTCAGACTATAAAAATTTAAAGTCACTTATTAATAGAACTTTTGCGAGTTGAAGTTTTATATATTACCAGCTGTTGCACACGGCTTCGTTCGCATAAATCAGAATAAACATCAATTCATTGCTACCATCCTATCAAAGATATATTAAGTTTTAATTTAGTTATGTATATTAAATTGATATTTTCTAAATATTACACAATAAACATAGTGCGTCGCTTGAACTTCGGTTAAGAACTATTTAAAAATTTAATAAGAACTATTTTGTAATTTTTAAATTAGAGTGTTTATTTAAGTTTTTTAATTTACGTAGGTACCTATAGGTACCATACATTGGCTCTAAACCTTTCCGTGCTTCACGGAATGGAGGGAGAGTATCTTTTTTCCGTGGCCCATACAAAGTCAGTTACAAGATTGTAATTATCTGATTGGGGTTTATGTTTTTCAAGCTTACATTGTTAGGAGGCTCCAATCGGAACGGTGCAACTAATGTATTCCTTTCAAATATACCACCATTGTGAGGCATTAAATATCGACACAAAAACTTGCATGCAAAAACGAAACGTTTAATAGCCGTCCTTTAAATGCCTTCAAGGTTGAATATTGTGTGTTATTGATATATAGGGTTGTATTTTCAAAGTGCTTGTTCTAAAATTATTTATGTTACAATGAACTAATAATATTTTATATTAATAACGCGTCATCCTCACAGTCCCACACTAGGATTTCCTGTGTCGTGGGTGCCATGGGCACATACAAACACAATTACACAAATCACCCAGACCGGGATCATAAATATAATTATGTTCATCATTTAAATTTCTACCCCGCCGGGAATCGAACCCAGGACCCTTCGAAGGACGAACTAGTATGTTAACCACTACACCATACGGGTCGTCTCGGTGGGTTTATTTGTTAAATTAAATTAAATTTCATTTTCGTAATTTATGAAGCTGGCAACCTTACTGTTACTACCTAAAACAATATGAGTTTGCGTCAAGCGAGGTTCCTCGATGACTGACAAGACGTGATTTCGCTTTGTAATTGTGCGTTTGACTTATATTTGTCCTATTCGAAAAAATAATAATCAGTTACAAACCTCGTGCTGTGCCAGTGATCAGAAATACATCACCACTTGTACTCATTTTCTATTGTATATATTTTGTTTTAAATTCAGGTAATATTACGTAGAATATATTATGTGCGAGTCAGTATGAACTTAAGGAAACCAGGCAGTTATCGGGCAACCAAAACCGATTCAGCGAACTCGTGTATCTTATCTCATAGAAGAATCTCTCTTTATTAATAAGTTATAACGTCATAACATAAAAACACGTAATATAAAGAGACAAGCGTCTAATAAAGTCATCGCGTGTGAATAAATTATAAATATAACTAAGCAAATACTTGTTACAAAGTTGCAAATTTTTGTTACAGAGAAATTTGTTTTATTCCACAAAAAAATTGTAAAAATTTGTGCATTTAGCGAGGCTTTGCATTTGGATTCCATTCCGGTCCGATTTAAGTTCCATTCTCAAGAACCCTGGAAAAATGTTGCCTTGGAGTTTTAAAAGATTTCTGTCCCGTAATTTAAAATTACTTACAGCTAAGTGACTCCCTTGTCTTCTCTTGAGCTGCAGTTGACGAGTCTTGGCTATAAAAAGAAGATATTCTTAAACTAGGTACTATTAAAATGTAAGAATTTTGATGAGTAAGATATGAAAGTGTAAACAAAAAATGATAATCGATTGTATACTAAACTATGAGTTGTGAGGGTTAAGCAGTATTTTGCATACATAAACAGTTAATTTCTTGTCAATGTTCTTTCTAAATACATAATATAATATAATGATCAGATCTAGTAGGTACAAATAAAATAATAAAATAAAAATAACTTTTAAACAGGGTTAACTTTACGAAGACAAGATCAAAGTTCTATTTCAAAGCGAATAGTGGCAGTTTCATAATACTGAAATTTCCTGATTGATAAACATTATTATGTAGTTGAATTCGATAAAAATGAAAACAAGCGCCAAGCTATAAATAGGATCGCCATCTTGATTTTCTCCGCAGTTTTATCACGAAAATTACACAGCTACAGCCGCTATAGGAGATCGCAAAAAAAGGATGACCTATTTAATGGATTTATCGACTGCATAAACTTCTATATTATTTATAGGCGTCGTAACATCAACGCCCGTTCATAGAAAGGTTTATTAATGCTACAAGGCCTGTAGGGTGATTTAGTGCTAATTACCTGTTAAATTTTCCTTCGTTACTTTTAGTAATAAAACTGATAATTGGTTCCCGTCAGTTGAGTGGTAGATATCAGAATATATAGTTGTTTTATACTTGTTTTATAAGTTTTAAAAAAATCACCTACTGGTTATATGTTACTACTCAATAGACACTTAAAATTTGTCTGCAAGTCGGACCGATGTGAAGGCACAGATCTTCAAAAAGGTATGGTCTTATCGTTATCACAAAAGGTGGAATCCTATTAGAATAAGAACGGAAAATTGTGCAATTTAATCGTCAAGAATGCGTTCGTCTAATCTTGAAAGATTTTCATGGTCATAAAAGAAGATTTATGGCACATTAAAGACAGTCTCGGCTGCAAATCTTACCAAGGATTCACTGGCAGATGGCAGGTTTATATTAAATATAAATCAGAAAAGGGCTTAGTGCTTCATAAGTAAATTAGTATTTTCATTCAAAGGTTTTCAGACAAGCGGTATGATTACTGGCCGTCCCTGAAAGCGGAATGCAGTTATTAAATGTACTCAAGTTGTTTTAGAATATTTAGTACTAAGTGGATAAAGAATCTACTCGAATATTTACTAAATTATATTAGAATTCGTGTGAATTTCGAAGTAGATTCGTGTTTGAAATACCTATTTATTTTTCATTGCAGTAACGTAACCTAAGTCTGTTTGTGGTGGCATGACCCACTTGTGGCGACGTTTTAGAACCTAAAATAGTAGCATAACAATGTCACTTAAACATCATATTCATAGCGCGTAGGCTAGAGAAATAGAAATTGGCTGAACTAATAAGAAATACTACAAATACTCTTAGAAAGTAGATTCCTAGTTTCGAGTATAAACTTCCTTCTTCCCAAAAATATCCAGATCAGCAGTGTAATTGAATTATAATTTCGATAATATGTTCGCTTATGTTTAACAGAACCAACCTTAACTAAATACAGGATTAAATATGCCTATTATTTTCATGATACCTTGACTGTCTAGTCCACTTTCTACAGACATATACAATAAAAAACTTGCGTCACGCTCATCGAAAACTGTCCGTAGTCACTAAAAAATGCAGGCCGATTATTAATTATTTCGCGAAAAACTTCAGAAAACAGGATGACAAAATTAGCTCGGAATGTGAAGTCGGTCGCGTTCGCGGGACGGTGTCAAAACGAAACACGTAGCATGTTTGCTTAAATATTTTGCGAACACAAATAAGGGTTGCCTCCTCTGATTTAATGAATTTGAACACTTCAAAATAAATGACAAGGAAACTCCTTACCTAAGACTAGGTAGAGGCTACACAGACCGTTACGAGTATTGCAGACGTTTATGTGACTCGACCGAGTACCATACCCGACTTAGTACAATTTAATCATTAATAATGATTATTGACACACTATACAAGATATAAATGTCTAAGTATACTAAATATTAATTACACAACGCGTAGCAACTTTTAATATGTTATAGTATGCAATTGTCAGGCCTTCGTATTGCGATGCGCGCAATATTCACTCAAATTCTGTTGCATTACTGGTGTAGCATCTAAGCTAGAAATAAAACTTTTTCATGTCACAAAATGTGCCTAAAATTACCGCGTACTTGTTGGATTACTCTAAATTTTTAAAGATTTTTTTAAAAAGCCTTCAAAGAATCCGTTGCGATAGCCCTAACCCCGTGCGGTAGCGTTCATCAGTCATCGCTCTCGGCTTCCGGCTGCGTTTCATAGTTCAATGCCTCGCCCGATCTGTGTCTCGAAGACGACCTTCACAGCACTAGGCTTGTACTAATCCCACATGGCATTACGATATTAACACTTTTCTATGTTCAATTTATCGGTCACTACCAACCGCCCTCGCGTGGAATTCAAAATTGTTTCTGAAAAAATATTATTTAAAACAAAATATGCAATAAGCTTCACTTTTTGCAGGTTTTATTGTGCTGTATTTACTTGTTGATATATCAACGGGAATGTATAACAGTGTCGCCGAAAAAGCTTGAATTAATATTTAAAATGAAACATACTTATGTTTGTACATTAATAAATCAATTAATCATATTTGTCTTGGGGTAAGAGTCATTTATCAAACAGTTTTTATATTTACTCGGTTACATTCTTACAAAACGGATTGAGGCAACTTTATTAAGAATCTTACATCACGTTATCTTTAGTTTATTACGTCACACTGTAGTTAGTACAAGAAACTATTGTAAAGAAGTTATAGAGCTACAAACATAACAAAACCTTCCTCCTTTTTTCAGCTTTTTAAATTCAATTGTTGTAAAATAATGTAAATGATATATTATGGGAATATAAATAACAACATTGCGTATTTTGCACGTGTTCCAGATTTCGTATTACACACTATTTCTTATTTACGCCGCTTTATCATACAGCATTTGCAAATTATGATATCCATTCACATAATTTATTGAGCATTATAAATTTTGCGATTAGTTTACTTGAAAATTATAGAGCGAAGACAGAACAAAGTCTAGCATAGTGAGAATTATACTTATATTACGAGAAATATAACATTATCTTTCATAGTAACTTAACTTAACTTGCTAGTAATTTTCGGGAACACCCGACTCGTTTCAGACTGTTATGAATTCCTTAGTCGACTGCTGGACAATAAATTCTTTATTAGTTATAAAGATTATACATAGATAGCTAAAACATAGGTACTTAAATAGGTACCAAAAGGTGATTCAATGAAAGTTATTTTAAAGATGTCCTTGCGTTTCCTGTCTTCTTTGTTTGTTTAAAATCATTATTAACTACAAAAGGAAATTTAATCTGCCATTCCAAACCGAAATATGCCACTGTCATTTGAGTACTTGGCGCAAATTCAACCTGTTTCTGGCCAAGATTTTGATATATTGTCCGTTGTTTTTCTGTGTCTCATTTTTGGTGCTAATTAGAAGTTTTATGCTCAGTATTGGCTGGAGCAATGTTATACAAAAACAGACTGCGTATAAGACTTAAAGTGGCAGTATTTTTATGTACCTACATGAAAGTGCAACACAAAATTTCTGCCCCCATTTCTGTCGTGACATGAAGATTACAGACATGTCCTGAACACTTTTTATAGTAAACTCCTGGACACGGGTCTCTCCACATTGGCCTGGTAGAGATACGGGATTGGTGATGATACGGGTTAATGAGCACTGTCATTCGATCTATCTATCGATAACAGAAGAGGCCGATGGCTGAAGTGCGCTTCAAAGCACGGAACCGCGTTTGAAATTTACGGTCACCCATCCAAGTACTGACTGGGTCCGACTTTGTTTAATCTGTGAGATCGCTAGCGATCCACTGTACAAGCGGGGTAATGCGATCTGAAGGCATGAAGACATATTTATATCTAAACTTTACATCCTATAACCACATTGCACTTCAAATTTTGGAGATGCTCAAGCAATTGGCCACAAAGACGGTCTAACGATTCTCTCCCCAGCAATAAAGCTTCCGCTGCTAAACGTTCAAATTTTCAATTTGTGCGGCCATCATCTTATTTACTCAGACGTGAATAAATTATTTTTTTATTGCACTGGTGCAGCAGTCGCTGTCGATCATTGGTTTGACATTCAAACAGTCTAGCGACTCATTGCAGCGGTTACAAGGCACGATACGTGAATTTCAGTTCTAATTTGATAGCGACAAGTTTTCTTTTCGTTTGGACGCACGTGCAGACCGCATTTAGTAACAACACTTTCGGTTTATTATGCCGTATTTTTCGTATTCAAGGGCAAGGGTACGAACGGTTCATTTTTATTTATTGGGCAATTCTTCGAAGCAACTTTGTGATGTTACTCGAAGCCATATGGATTCGCGGTCGAATCTATTGTTCCTCGACCATCACTTTCAATGCGATCGTGATCGAAATATGTACAACAGATGCATTTGTTTTGATTAAACGAACCACAAGTTGCATATGGGCAGATATCTCATTTGGTAACATTTTGTTGTGTGAAGGG